>CAUYQG010162075.1:0-78804 GCA_963574415.1 Tarsius wallacei | reverse complement strand
TCTTTTTTTAAGTACCATCCTATTCAACCTTTTGAAATGAAGGATTTGCCTTTTAGTGGGAAATCTGCATTTCAACACAAAGATGGAACACAATGTCTTTGGCTTAGTTACTCTTCAGAAAAGCAAGCTTTTATTTTTTTTTTTTTTTATTAGGGTCTCACTCTGTCACCCAGGCTGGAGTGCATGACCACAGCTCACCATAGCCTTGACCTCCTGGGCTCAGACAATCCTAGTAATTGGGACTACAGGTGCACATCACCATGCCCAGCTAATTTTTTGGGTTTTTTGTAGAGATGAAGTCTTGCTATATTGCCCGTGCCAGTCTCAAACTCCTGGGCTCCACCTGCCTCAGCCTCCCCAAAGTGCTGGGATTACAGTTGTGAGCCACTGCGCCTGGCCTAAATTTTACATTTTCTTAAAATAAGGGATACATCCATGTAAACTACTGTGAAACTCCATGAAGGTTCTTCATCTGTTCTATTTTGTTTCCCTCCCCTCAACCTCAATTTTCTCCCTTATAAATGGTGATGGCCCACTAAGGCAGAATTCACTCTGAGTCAGGCAAGCAAGCGTTGACAGCCATACTCTTCCTTGCAATATTATCTGACTTAAATAATCTCTTTCAGATGTATCAATGCAAATTTAAGATAGGCTTGTATTTGCTGACACTTTTTCAACAAATAACTGTTCAAGAAATGTTGAGATTTTACTGTACCACTTTGTCTCTTCAATCATCATCTTGACCTTCCCTCCAAATTTCCCTTCCTTCTTTTCTTCAAAGTCATGGGAAAGACGGGGGTAACCTTACTCCTGCTCTGACTCCTTATTTGAGGGTTTGGGGTGTGTGTGTGTGTGTGTGTGTGTGTGTGTGTGTGCGCGCGCGCGTGTGTGTAGGCTTGCCTTTCTGAGGCATTTATCAGGTAGTTTGCAAACTACTTTTAAAGATGCTTTTGCCCAATGCAGTCCAAATGCCACCACTCCCCAGATTCCTTTCTTCCTTTAGGAAGCGGGGACTTGAGAGAATGCTAGAGCAAAGTCAGAAATCTAGGTTCTGCAGCCCCAACTCTGCCTCTCACCAGCTGCTCATGACTTTGAGAAAATTCTTTTCCCTTCTGGCCCTAAGTGTTCTCATCTTTAAAAAGAGAACACTGGCCAGGCATGGTGGCTCATGCCTGGAATCCCAGCATTTTGGGAGGCAGAGGCGAGAGAATTGCTTGAGCCCATGGGTTCGGAGATGAGCCTGAGCAACCTGGTGAGACCTCGTCTCTACAAAAAATCAGAAAAATTAGCGGAGCATGGTGACATGCACCTATAGTTCCATCTGCTTGGGAGGCTGATGTGGAAGGATCACCTGAGCCCAGTGGCACAGAGTGAGACTGACTCACAAAGTAATTAATAAACTAATCAATTAATTAATTAAAAATAAATATAAAATAAAAAGAGAAGATTGGATTAGATGGATGACTTTTCCCTCATGCCTGCTATACCAGTTCAAGCTTCCTTGGGACCAGCCAAGAGACCTACTATGGGCAGTGCTAAAAGCTGGCCAGGATAGCCCTGTACCCCCTATGACCTTGACAGGAATTAGAAGGGGCCTACAGGAGAGTGTGGGCTAGGCCTGGCCCCTGGGCTAATCCCCAGACTCAGAGTGAGCCAGATGGTGGATTTCAACCTCCTGGGACACAGTCTCCCTAAATTCACCTGTCTGTGCTTCAAGGAGGAAACCTAGGTGAGTCCTGAGCCAATAAGACTGAAGGTCAGAGAACCAGGAAGAAACTTCCCACAAACCCAGGCTAAATGTCAAGGGAAAAGGTCTCTACAGCTCATGCCAGAAGGCCAGTGGCAAAACTCGGCCACACGCCAGAGCCCAACGCCTGCTGCTCAGGAGGGCACACACGGGACACTAAGAAGAGTGGGTGCTTTCCCCAGCCACCTCAAACCAGGGCAGCAATGCTCAGGCACCCTGTGGTCCCTGCCCCCCATCAGCGTGGAGGGTTCCTGGAAAGCCCTGTGTAAAACGAGTTTCTGTAAACTGAATCGCATTTGCTAACCAACATAATTTCAGAGATGTTTCGTCACCCTTCCAGGCTTATTGAAAATTGGCAAGGCTGCTAGCATTTTACCTTTTAAGTGTGTCTTCCTCCCCCCACTCCCACCCCCCAATATCCTCTCTGTCAAGTAGTTAATGATCTGTAAACAAACACTTTAAATTCAGTGGGGGAGCTCACTATTTAAAGGAACCCTGTGGTGAAACCTTTTGAAAAGTTAACAATCTTTCTGTAATGTGAAAAATCACCCTCTAATTTATCAGTTTCCATTAATGAGATTTTTGTGTGTATGGGGCCTTCTGAAAGTGGGGCTCAATTGCAGTCAATGCCTTTGTAGTTAGAAGAAGGGGTGAACTATAAAAGAGGCTGCCCTGAACGTGTTTCTGTCATCTAAACTGTCCAGCTTCACACACACTTACTCATATTCTCAAACAACCCTCTGGCTGCCTTACTCCACTCAAGAAATGAAGGAAGGAAAATCATAATCTTAGACACCTGGAAAGCCTTGAAAACCATACCTGAGTGTCTCCTGAGTTAAGTATGAGATGCCTGAAAGAGGTAAAAAAGCATTTTCAGCCAAGGGGAGGAAGAAGCATCAGGGCTGATGAAGACAAATCTGATGAGAATGACCATTTGCAAACGTTTGATTCTGATGACACCTGCCAGGGCAGAGAAGGGCTTCTCCATCAAAGCCATCAGAACACACAACTCCAAAATTACTCTGAAGAGGCCATCTTTTTTTCTTATCTGTGTCAATTCATAACAAATGTAATGTATGCCTCTATATCAGCATTTTGATCAATCTTGAGAAAATACCAGAATAAGCTAAAGAAAAGCAAACATGGTGTGTATAAGAGACCCCTGATATTTTTGTTCATGAGCACTGTGGAGGCAGAGGGACAGTGGTGCTGGAGTGATACAGGAGAGAGACACAATGAGCAGTTGTGGGCAGTCCAGGCCACACTTCAGCCAGAAGGAGCTGGAAGGATGGACAACCCAGGAGGGCTCTGTCAGGCCTCTCCCACTGCTGACAAGGCCAGAGAAGCCTGCCTCCAGACCGCGCCCTTCTTTTTTCTTCTTTTTTTCTTTTCTTTTTTTTGAGTTGGAGACTCACTCTGTCGCCCAGGCTACAGCGTAGTGGCACCCTCAAGGCCACCACAGCCTGGACCTGCTGGGCTCAGGTGATTCTTCCACCTCAGCCTTCCAAATAGCTGGAACTAACAGGCACGTGCCACCATGCCTGGCCTCGCCCTTCCTAAGCACTCCTGGCCTTTATGGAAGGCTTTATGTTTTTCCCAAAGTACTCTCCTCACATCTGCCCCCACAGTCATCCTGTGGAATGAGGGAAGGTGTTATCCTTGTCTCTCAGTAAGGAAATGGAAGATTTCAGAAGTGTCCTTCTGCAAGTAGTGCAGACAGGGCTGAACCTCCGAATCGTGCCCACCTTCTTGACCATTACTCCCACCACTCAGCTCAGGAGTCCCCAAGGTGGGTCACAGCAAAAGGTGTTGTCTGGGCACTAACCTTATGACCGCTTACAGGCAATCAAATCACTTGCCTTTCTGGTACTATAAAGTGGTGTGTGTGTTTCAGGGGAAGTATTTAAGGCACTAATACTCTGTGACAATCTTGACCAAGAGATTCTTAGAACCAGAATTGGCCATCCTCCAGAATTAAAACCTATTATGTTCTATGGTTAACACAGAGCTGCTCGGAAATTATGAGAACTAATTTAAGGCTTCAAAGCTCTACAAAAAAAAAAAATGGTCTAGCAGGTCAGGCTCTGACATTTCTTCAGGAACAAAAGTAGGCTGCCCTCTCGCCTGAGGTGAGGCTGAATGAAGGAGGGCTCCGGTGCTGTGAGGCCAGCCCTCCTCCCAAGACAGCGAGTCCTTCTTTCAGAAACAGGCCTCTGCCGGGGGCAGGCAGCAACTGCTACTGTCTCCTCAGTCCCTCAGCTCCTTCCCACCTCCCAGGCATGAAGCAGCCCAGCTCCGGCCCCAGTCCAAATTTCTCTGACAGTCCCATGGAACAAAAGACAGGCCTGCTTTCCTGGCTTCATAGTTATTTTCCTGGCTTTTTATCCAATTTTGAATCCTTCGTTTATACTGCTGACCAATCTGGACAAGGTTCCCAGAACAAAAAGGAGATGCCCACAGGTACAATCTGTCATCATTTGAGAAGCCCCAGTCTAGCCACGGACTGTTAATTTGGGTTTACTAATTCTGCTGATTCAATGGGAGTGGCATCCAATGTTCCCAGATACCTCCAAGCTCCTCAAACCAAGAACACACACCATCCTCAACTCCTTTCTACCCACTGCGCAGGTTCACTTGGGAACACAGCCTGTGGCGACCTGGCCTCTGTGGGCAAAGGGGCCACACGCTACAGGGGAGACCCCAGGGTTATTTTTATTTTGAGTCTTTCTAAGACTGCCTGGGCAATGAGGTGTTGTAGGTCTAGCATTCAACACAGTCCCCACGGTGAGGCCGACCAGAGGCCACCGATGTCAAGATCTCTCAGGTCTACTAGGAACGTGAAAGACTAACTCTCCCTTAACAAGCCCCTCAGGCTGAAATCCTTTTGCTTCCAGAGCCTCAACCTTCAACTGCTGGGTAGAAAGCCCCTTCTGTCACCGGTCCACAGATCTCCGCCGCCATCGTGCTCAAACCCTGTCAGGCGGTGGGGAGTGTGGAGGGCAGGCTGACGCGGTTTCAAAGAGGCCGACCAGGCAAGAACCGTCCTGTACTCCTGCCCCGCTCTAACGCAATAAAATGTCTTTTATCAGTGTAATTCAAGGCAAAGAGTCAAGGGTCTGTCACCATTTTAAAGAGGCTTATTACATGGCCACAAAAATTTGCCTCAGGCTCAAACCTGGCATGTAAGGTATCAGCGTGGGACAGGTTCTTTTGATTTGATTTTATTTTCTTACAAAATCTGAAAATGAAACGCTTCTGTCCCTCCCTTCCACCAACCGTTTTTTGATTTATGGGGAGGAGGAAAGAAATCTGAAGTTGACAGGTTGGGACAACTCCACTCAGCTTTCTCACTCAAAAGCTGCTTTTGTTAAATCATACTTTGCATTTATGGCCTCCGGCTCTTGGCTGACTCTGGTGGCTCCTCCGTAAAGCAGGCTGTGGACTTCCCCAGGAGGAGGCCCTGCTGAGATGACTGCCCTCTCTCCACCAAGGGTGGGGGGTGGCTAAAGGCCAGGGGACTGGGAACACAAGACATCTGGCTAGATAATGCAAGGGGCTGCAGAGAATATGCCACCTTTCCGACTCTGGCTCTCCACTACATTTCTCTTGGACCCAGGGCTCCATGTCATCAGCATGCACCTATCACTGGTTCCCCAACCAGAGTTCAAGCCTTCTGAGAACCAAGACCATGTCGTCAGCCTCTGACTGCTTGGCACCAAGCTGGGCACAGAAGGACCCTCAATAAATACTCAGACATCAAGTGCTGTGCTGTGGACTCTTCTTCCTGTTGGAGAGCTATTCTAAATGACCTGGCTGGAAAGACCAGGCCATGCAGCCAGTGGTGACCAGAGGAAACCTTCCCCTCCCCAAGTCTCTGAGGTCTCCCTGGTAAATGATTCACTAACCAAGGAGCCTCTGGGTCAGCCTTGACCCGGGAGATGATTACAGCTCCTTGAGAAAGTGGCTGCTGGCCATCAGTTCACTGTACTATTTTGGCAATCTGTAATTGTATATTTACTGAATGGTTGTTATGGACAATCAGGTTAATAATTCATCTTCCAAATGCTGTGTAATTACACAGTCAGAAGAGCTACAATGGATGTCAAATGTCCTTACATCTTCTGAGGAATTGGTCCCAATTACTAATCTGGGTCCCTTTCTTCCCCTCAATTTTTTTTTCAGCAATCCTCCATATTTTCCTTTATTCTCATTCCCCACCTGTATCTCCATCTTTCTGCCCCAAGAGAAAGAACAGTTTGAAGTACATCGGTTCAAGTCCCGTTTTAGAAGTCATAGTTCTAAATAGTTTTGCTCTACTAAAAGGGCTTAAAAATAAGGCTAGGAAGAAAGGCCAGGGGGTGCACTACAGGCTAGCCTGGAAGCCCCCGGCTGCCTCCCTGCCTCGGATGCAGGCAGAACACCTGCAGCCATCCACACCTTGTCCCCTAAGTTGCTCCAGCTTCTGGCACAGCTCAGGGAAGGAAGAATACAAAGCCCTGGTGTACTCAGGGTGGTTGGGACTTCCCAGGTCAATGACTGACAAGGGCCCTGGATGGAAACCACAGCCATGAACTTAGGAGGCAATGCTGGCAGGGATCCCTTCCCCACACAGCACTCCACGCCCAAGCCCAGCCACCCACCTCTGCTTGGGACGTGCTAGAACAGGGGTCCCCAACCTCTGGGCCACAGTACAGGCCCATGGCCTGTTAGGAACAGGGCCGTACCATGGGAGGTGAGCAGCGGGCAAGCGAGGCTCCTTCTGCCAGATCAGCGGAGGCATTAGTTTCTCATAGGAACACAAACCCTATCATGAACTGCACATGCGAGGGATCTAGGTTGCAAGCTCCTTATGAGAGTCTAATGCCTGATGATTACCACGCCCCCTCCCGCCCCCCAATTCCACTCGCATCTGTGGAAAAATTGTCCACGAAACCAGTCCCTGATGCCAGAAAGGTTGAGGTCTCTGTGCTAGTGGAAAGAGAGAAAAAGCACACCCTGAAAACAAAAATGAAACAGGGATCCCAGGAAAAGTAAACATATCCAGAACCCAGGGCACATCTGTGTCTCCCAAGAGCTAACCCAGGCCCTTCACACCTCTGCTTTGTGGTTTTAACACACTACACCTCACTCACCACAGACACATAACTGTGCTCTCAAGGGTCAGAGCAATTTCTGCCTCCCCTACAGAGCAGCGTGGCAGGTTGATCAGGGTTCCTCGGGGCTGGAACTGAGGCTACCCAGGCTACAAACTGGCTGGTGAAGTAGGAGGTGGTCAAGGGTGACAGCTCTGTCCACCGACGACCCCTGGCTAAGAGTGACTGCAGCAGAGACAGCATTTCTTCTCCATTTCAATGGCTTATGACTTTTTTTTGTTTGGTGCTCCACCCTACATCTTTCTTTCTCCCACACTCCCCAACACACAAAACACAGAGCTCCAGCGGTTTTTTTTAATTTTTATTTTTTGAGTTGGAGTCTCACTCTCTCAACCCAGGCTGAAGTGCAGTGGCACAATCACGGCCACCGCAGCCTTGACCTGCTGGGCTCAGGTGATCCTTCCACCTCAGCCGTCCAAGTAGCTGGAACTACAGGCATGCACCACCACGCCTGGCTAATTTTTATTTATTTATTTATTTATTTATTATAAAAACAAGGTCTTGTGAAGTTGTCCAAGCTGGTCTTGAACCCCTGGGCTCAGGCAATCCTCTCACCTCTGCGTCCCAAAGTGCTGGGATTACAGGCATGAGCCACCATGCCTGGGTGGCTCCAGTGTTTTAAAATACTTTTTGTTTTCACAGATAAGATGATTATTACTATTATTATTTCTGAGTCGAGGTCTTACTCTGTTGCCCAGGCTGGATTGCAGTGGCACGATCATGATGCTCACGGCTCACTGCAGCCTCTATCTCCTAGGCTCAGGCGATTTTTCCACCTCAGCACCCCAAGTAGTTGGGACTACAGATGCTTGCCACCAAGTACAGCTAATTTTTTTATTTTTTGTAGAGACGAGATTTCGCTATGTTGCCCAGACTGGTCTCAAATTCCTGGGCTCAAGCAATCCGCCAGCCTCTGCCTACCAAAGTGCTGGGATTACAGGCATGAGCCAAGATTAATTTCCTAACAGACCCCCAACACTTTCTGTTATGCTGGGAGAGTCTTTTGACCACCATGGTGTCCTGTAATGATAATTGCTCAGCTTGTTATCTGGGAAAATGAGTTAGGGAAAGCCTCAATAGACAGACAGCCCCACAGAAAATTCTCAAACTCAGGGAACCCACCTAGAGAGAGAGACCTTCTCCAGAACCTCTGGTCAGTTCTGGTCTTGGTGTCAAAAGAAGGTGTGTGAGGGAGGGTGGAATGAAGTTTCCCAGCTAAGGGTGTGGCTGTCACTTTCAGATTTAACATCCAGTTCATAAGGGCACTCCTGCCTCCCAGGGAGAGAGGCAGCTGTTAAAGGGGAGATTTCTACACACTTAGGACATCTTGAACCATTCTATCTAGAGAGTTTAGTTTGGTTGGAGTTTTTTGGGTTGTTTGTTCGGGTTGTGGTTTCTTTTCCTCCATTAAGAAAAAAATTGGAACTGTATTTCTGTTTCCTGTTCATGGCGCAGACAGAAGGAGGGTGTGCAGTGGAGGAGGTGTGTGGGGAGGAGGCTGAGAGATGGAGCAGGGCCGAGAATATCCGGAACTGGAGAAAAGTGAGAAATGGAGCTTTTTTCTTGGCTTCCAAACAGTTGTAATTTCCACTGCCACTGCTTAGTTCCTGGGCACCAGGCACAGAGAGTGGGAAAGGGGCATGTGACAACTTTGCCACAAATCAGGATTTGGCATTTAAATCCACAGGAAGCAAGAAGAATAGAGGGATTGCTTATTTATAGATTTGCAGATGAATTGAATGAGATAACCAAAATGCACTTCTCATGTATGTGAAGGAGCAATTCCATTTTCAGACTTGGAAAGTTCTCCATAATTGAGTATCGCCCGACCCTGACAGCACACTGCAGCCCAAGGTTAAGATCAGCTTCCTGAAAATGGGGCAGAAGGCGGCTGCTTCGGTGGTAGCTCAAGAATTCGACTTTTGAAGGACAGGTTGGTACCACACTACATTTAACTGGATTCAGTTCATCTGATTATACAGTGCCTTGCTTTCTGGAATATGTAATCATCTCTTTCTGATGACATTTTAAATATCCAACTAGACAAATAATTGCAGCAATAATTGATAGCAGAGTCAAGTTGGAAGATCATTGATTGGCAGAGTCCACACTGAAACAAATCTTTTCTTTCAAACATTACAGAAATGATGCTTAAATCTAACTTTTGCTGATAAAATGCTCAAAATCTGATTTACTGATAAAGGCACTGCAAGAAAACCTGCACTTCAGCCTGTGATTACTTTGCGAGATGCTTGAGAAGAATCAGGCAGTGTGATTTGTATTATTTCATTTCCCGTGGATAATTGCAAGGATAGTATGGGTAGTTTGAAGAGTAGAGGTGTTGCTCCTTAATGCTGCACTTCCTGAACAATGCTGGCCAACAATCAGGGTTTATAGTCCTTTACCCCTCTAATACATGCCCTGTGGCAGAGAAATGGTCTTGACAGGGGGACACCCAGAAAAGAAGACACACAAATGATCAGCTCCACTCAGGCCTTTAGAAGCTGGTTTAAATCAATGCCTCAAACTGGGGCTCAAATTCCCCTCCTCTCTGCAAAGAGCCCTGAGTTCAGGCAAGTCCCAAGTGATCTCAGGCAAGTCCCTTCAGCCCCAGTCTGTTTCTCCATCCAAGGGAGAATCCAAATCAATTGCTGTCTATGTCATGTGTTTTGCTTGTAATGTTTAAGTTAGGGCACTGCGTTCAACAATTCAGACCCCGTGGAATGCTGCAATTGTCAGAAATAACTCACGGAGGATGCTCGTCTCCAGGAAACATCAAATGAATGAGCTGGCATATTAGCAGACACAGATTACAGTAAGGAAAATCTAAAACAGAAGATGTATCTGAATGATTCAGCTAGCAACAAAAGAAGAATTTGGGGAATGGGTCTGAGCATTTGCCCAAAGCACTAGAGTGAGGATTTCTTTTTATTTTTCTTTTCTATTTTTTTTTTCTTCTTGTTGATCTTTCTTTCTTCCTTTCTTTCTTTTTTTTCTTTCTTGGCTGCTTTTTTTCCTTGAAACCAAACCATTATAAGTGAGTTGGTTTCATAGCTTCTGTTAAGAATCAGAAGCTTGTTAGATGTAATGATTATCTGCGTCGTGACACTTACTGCATATGAGGGGCTTGTGGAACAGCTTCACTCTCATTTAGAGCTCCTCCGTTAATTAGAAAGCCCTCAGATTTTCTGCAAATGCAGGTCACTATCGACAGCTCATGCTTTTGATGCTTCGCCTGTGACAGTTGTTGGGCTGCCCTTCCAGGAGCTGGCAGGGTTGTCCAGACTCTGACAGTGTCAGAAAATGCAGTCACCACGGCCGCTTCACAGGAAGTTACACGTAAGGTCCGCACAGTCTGTTTCGCCGCAGCCCAGAAGCCTGATGAAATCTGCACTCACATTCAGCTGAAAATAGCTCAAATTCCAACCCTACCCCCCCCCACCCCCTGCCTCTCTCTTCCCCCTTTTATTCCTTTCCACTTCCTCCCCTTTTTCTTTCTCTCTAGCCTCGGTTTCCAGCATCTCCATTTTCTCATCCTCCCTCCCTTTAGTTCCCAACAATCGGGGTCCTCTGCTATTAAAAACAGCCACCTTCACCAGAAAGGGAAGTAGGTTTTACAGATAAACCGAGTTGCTTTTTACTGAAACGGCAGTGATTGTGGAACAGAAACTCCCCCAACCCTGCCGCCCTAAAAAAAAAATATTTCCTATTTTTCTGCACCGGACAGCAGCCGCACCTGGTGAGGCTGAGGTCAAGTCTGTACTTCCAGCGTGGCTCACGTGTTTTTTCTTAAGAGAAGGGGGACTTTGGAGGGGGAGAAAAAATGAGAAGGAAGGGAGGCAAGGTTAACAACTCAAGCAAAAATGCATATGGGGCTGAGGTTTCCTGCCCTTATCAGCATTCCAACGTAAGACCTCAAAATTATAGGAATTCTCACTTAAGAACAGCTCGTTAAGAGATATATGTGCTGGGGATCTAGGAAGGGTGGGAGGGGTGTGTGTCCAGGACCATGTGTGTATAAACTTGTGCTCTCTAAATTTTTATCAAGTTCAAGTCAAAAAGAAATCCTCTGTGGCACTTGTTTAGAACGTGCCCTCCCCCCCAAAAAAAAGAGACTAGTATTTAAATCAAAATAGAAAATAAGGCTTCCCTTGCAGCCATAGTTCCCAAGTTGACTCTCCCATTGGGCCAAAGCCCAATTCCCCAGTCAGGGCCCCTTCTCCTCGCAGTCCCTCAAACACACGCAGGAGTCTGGAAGGTAGTGGGTGTCTGGTCTTGCAGCTGCTGGCTTATGAAATGCAATGGGATGGAGCACAGCAAGAGGCCATACACCAAGCTATGCATTCACACAAACCCAGAATTGGTATGGCACGGCCACCAGGCAAGGCCACCCCAGCAAGAATGCCAAGGACAGCATCAACAGCAACCTCAGTGGGCCGCTAACTCTACTGGGGCCCATGCCTCCATGGACATTCTGCTGCCACTGGATTGGGTTCTGGCTAACTGACAAAAACAGGATTCTGTGAGCCAGGCAAGACCTCCTAATCTTTTAGATTCCACCTGTTGGGGCAAAATAAACCTAAACCCAGAGAATAATGTGTAAAGTGGCAAAAATCAATCAACTCATTTAATAAGAAAAACCCTCCATCCAACGTCACAAAGCTGCTGAATATTAGGTTCCTGGGAAGCTGTCCCAGCAACCTAGATATGAGAAACAACGCTTGCTATTCTGGGGTGAGAAGCGAAGTTGCCTTTCACTCGGGACTGTCAAACACAGTCTATAAATACCAGCAATGCCCCTGTGAACAACAGGCTGGACTCAACCCAGAGAAGGCAAGTGTTTCCCTAAGGTCACACAGCAATTCCAGGTCCCCCAGACGTATCCTATCCCCAGATAGATGACTGTCTTCTCTTAGATCTACACAGTGCTACATCTGATTCCCATTTCGACATGAAGGCTGGGGGATGAGATTGCACATTTTAGTTCTTCCCTCCTCAAATTTCTTCCTTCAATCTTCTGCTCTGGTTCTCTTCTTCCCCAACACAAACACACACACACACACACACACACACACTTTTTAGTATGTTAAGGGATCTATTTCCACATCTACCCCAAATCTCCAAGACCCTTGTTCCATCAGCAGGTCAAGAGTAGAGAACTGTGACAAACTGTTCTCGGTTCTGAAATGAATTTGACTCAACAGCTGCTTGCTGAAAGCCAAGACATCCCAGAGATACTGGTACTGGGGATTTCAGGGTCCTTGTTCTGTGGGTGGGTCATGGCTCATTTCCAGAGAGTGACTTGTGATTCGTTCTCTCCCCCACACATCAAAGCGAAACACCAATCACAGCTCTACTGGCCCACCTGGCCCCACCTCCAATTTGGCGACTTTGCCGCCTTCTCACACAATGAGAAAGAGAGCCGGTGGCCAAATTCTAAGAGTTCACTTCGTGCACATATGTGTAGTTAAGCACTGAAGTGAGAAATTCAAGAAAACTATACTTAGACACATACACAGACACACATCTTAAGACATCATTTCTAAAGAACTACCAACCCAAGATATTGAAAGAAAATGGCTATATCAGGCCCAGAAAAGGCTTGAAATTGTCCCCTTCCAAAAACCACAGCCCCGTGGTAGACATGAGGTCCTCTGACTTTGAAATATGTGATGCACAGAAACGAGCAGTATGATGGATTAGCTGGAAGGTTATTATTGGACATATGGAAATTTCAAACCTCAGTATCAGGATTGGGCCTAGAACTCCTTTCAGGAAGACCTTGATAACAATAGATGGTTGACCAAGGCATTCTGGTATGCCAGAGAGGCAGCTCAGCCTTAGAATGACTACACCCTTCTCCCATCCATCGATGCTCCCGCTCAGCGCCCTGTGACCACTACTCACAGGCAGCCCGAATTGAGACACTCTGCTCTCAAACTCAGCCACTGCTCTGCCCATGCCCCCTTTCATGTATTCATCCTTTCCCCTGCTAACAGAAATGGAACCAGAACAAATGAATATTCAACTTTAAGATGGCTATTCTATCGGAACCAAAAAGGTTCAGGAAATTCAAAGCTAAGACAAACTCCCCTCCTTTAAGTCTAACTTTGCTATTCAGACTTTCCAGAGCTCCATGAACAGTGAGTTTCTCTGCCTCCAATCTGTTATTTGCCACAAGGCAGGAGGGGGAAAGATAGCACGACACCTCTAAATGTATAAAGTTCTAACCTTTACCCATGTAATGATCTACTTAATACAATATTGTGTCTTTAATCAGGGAAAGAGTAAGATGATTTGATATCCCATAAAACTCCCTAACCTATATTTTGCAAGTCAATTAATCAAGCTCTTTGTGCTAATGGCAGCAGGGCCCATATTGCATCTCCAGTCAGGATTTTGGGTGCCTATGCCCCACAATACCACACACCAAGAGTGGAGGGGAAAAAGTCAGTGCAATGGGCAGTTACTTTTTCATCGGCCATATGGAAATTGGGAAATCACCTTCTCAAATGGAGATTATACTCCCTTGAGGTCCTCTGGAAGGCTATAAATAATAGAACATACTAATCAACATTAGAATTAAAAAATGAATACAGAATCAGATGAAGGGAAAACTAAACAATATGCTGACAAAATTCAAAACAAAACAAAGACATGAAAAAGAAGACTTAGCTGAGCCCCCTGAAGTTAGCCCTATTCTCTGGCAACCAAACCAGCCTTTAATGAGGGTGTTCAAGGTAATCATTTCCCACTCCCTTATTTATAGGCGGAGGCATGGAAAAAGCAAGAGGCTTAATTTTGACGCAGTGATTTTTCCCAACAAGCATACTATCTAAGGAAGCTGAGGAAAGGTGGAGACTAGAAATTTATGAACCTTTTATGGGAAATCTGGATAAGAATTTGGTCTAAATGTAGGAGGAGGAACAGGGACAACTGGCACAAACACAAAATGCTAGTGTTCCAGCCCCAGCTGCCTGGTGACATCTGCCTCTAAAGGCCTACGGACTCAGTGTTCCCATCTCTAGAATGGAGCCCTGTGTCCAAATCCGGGGAGGCATTATGATGAACACTTAGCCGTTAAACTCTTAGATAGAGCCCACTCTTTGCTCTTACTTTTGTCCTCGGTTTTAAAAACACAATAATACTTATTACAATTTATTTTCATGATGCAGAAACATTAAAATTACCCTGAAAGAGTTTGTGTCACCGTTTGCTAAAAGACAGTGTTTCTCTCCTTCTGGGTTTGTGAAGAGTGAATCGCACTATTTTATCAAAGCCTGTAAAATATACCTGAGTCATGATTGCAACTGAACAATTTCTCCAAGAATTCAACCTATGAGGGGGGAAGAAGACTGTCTCTGGTGTGTTGGGAAATGCCATTGTGTTCTCCGATTCCTCTTCTCTGTCCTTGGCAATCCAGTTACAATTTGACAGCATTTAAAGATGACAGTACTTGAGGTAATAGGACAATGCCATAACAGGATTACAGCAAATGTGAAAGAAAGGACACACGTAGGTACTGTCATTTAGGTAATGTCATCTGTGATCAGTTTTTGTTTCATTTTTTGCTGACACAGAAGTCAGTACCACTTATACAATTCATTGGAAACCCTGTTATAGCTGTAAATAGTTTGCTGCCCCAGTAAAAGGAAACACTTATTATAAGGCAGAGGGATTCGGCAAAACTTTCTAGCTTTGGCTGATGTGAAAATAATAACAAAAAGATTTCAAACCAGTAGCCAAAGATTCAGAAATAGCCTGAAGTCACTAACACCCAAAATAAATTTATCTTCAAAGAAAATATTGCTGTCGGTCATAAATAATAGCTGGCCAAGAGTTTTCTGAGGGATATCTTAGAACTGTTGCTTTAGAGAGTCTGGGGAAGAAAAAGTGGAAACACCTCACTAAACTCGCATTGGGGAAGCCAGTCAACACTAGCCCACCCACCAGAGGTCCTTGTGGGTCACTTACACTATTTCTCTTTCTATGTCCTTTATGCCATTTTGCCCACAGCACATCCAAATCCATGTACTACAAACCTTTAGAGCTCCATGTTACTCTACTTTCTAACTAATTTCTGCCACTGGAAGTTCCTTCCTAACACTACCAAGTCTCCTGGAAGCCCTTATTCCTTTGTAGTAAACACAAGGCTATCCTGCCTGCCATGAAAACATTTGCCTCACCATCCAGGACATAAACAAAAGCCATAAACAAAAGCTTACTTGACCAGCACCTGCTTCAAAAGAAAATTCTGGCTAGAAGAGGAAGTGCCATTAAGAAGGCTGAAGAAAAGTTCTGACATCGTAAGTCCTAATAGAGGCTAGTTCTCTGCTTTCCTTGTTCCCTGACTAATCTCCTGAGCCCCCAGACTCCTTTCCTTTCTGACTGCCTGCTCACTACCCCTCTTTTCACCCATCCTTTTACCGCATCCTAAAAAGTTCATTCAAATTCAGCCTAGCTTAATAACTCCCAAAGCAGGAAAACACTGAGGATATTATTGACTTTGGTGCCGGCCTTGTTTCGTCACATGCCATCTGAATGATAAATCCGTCATGAAAAACTACCCATGCTCTGAGCAATTCCCCAACACAGACGGACTGGAGCTGAGAGACAAGAAGCCAATGTAGAGCCTGATGGGCTCTTGCTTCTAAACTTCATTCCTGCCTGCTCCTCATTCTCAGCAGAGGTGAAAGGAACACTTTCCAAGAAGGAAACGGTCCTCTGTGTTAGCTAACAGACCCGTGTGCTAGGCTCCTACAATGCTTGGTTCCACTCTGTTTGTGAAAGGAAACCCTATAGTCAACCAGCTCCATCCTCTAGAACACACAAGCCAATGGGGAAGAACTCAGCAGAGAAGACTATTACAGAGAATTTCAACAACCCACCCATCCCCTGCGCAGAGTCCTCTGCTTATGTGCCCTAGAATGCTGCCTTTGTCCTCTGCTCAGAGCACTTCAACTGCCTCCCGTGATCTACAGGATGTGGTCCAACTCCTTATGCCACCATTCCAGGGCCCCATAATCCAACTCGAAATTTCTATTCCAGTCGTAGCTTCCTCTACCCACCAGTTAAAATATTCTGCTCAAGTAAAGATCCCTTCTGTTCTCATTTCCTTTCTGGCTTTTCTTCTTCCTCTCTCACCTCCTGGAATCTGAAAGTATTTTGAATCCTCACTGACGGTCTACCTCATCACCTTAGCAAGAAGAATCAACCTTGGCCTTCTCCAGCCCCACAGAGCACTCATTCTGTGCCCCACCCTTGACCACATCCAAGCTTGATGTGGTTGGTTACCTCTCTATGCCTCCAGTTAATTCCATGTCTTCCCAATGTGCTTCCTTACTCTGTCTTTTACTTGCTTTTATTTTATTTCAAAGTACCAGCACAGCAGGTAATATGATATTCATATATCTTAGAAATTCAACAAATAGTGGTTAAATGACTGATTTACCTTCCTAAAAGGGAAGTTACTTTTCCAAATATCATTTCTGTTCAAAATGGTAATTTTAACCTTTTCAGTACCCACAAACAGTTCCCTCCTGATATCTGCGTGAACTTCCAGATAAAAAAAGCAAGTGGCAGTAACATGCTCTGCTATACAAAGATTAGCATTAATACCCACCCTCTTAAAACAGCCAACTCCACACCCTGGAGAGGAGCAAATGTGAAGTTCATGTGCCAACCGGACCTTGTACCAGGTCAAGTCTGACTATCAGAGTAACCAGAAAATAACAACATCTTCTATATGTGAAACCCAGTTTCGTGGTTGTGCAACTCTACAGCTGAATTTCAACCGTGGTCATCTGCAAAGATGCAGCACGAGCACATCCTGAATGCAAAAAGCTAAATTCCAAAAGAGTTATTTTTAATACTCTTTTAAATCCAGCACCACTAAAACGGACTTCATTTTGATGCCAGAGAGCAGCAAACATGGATATTCTTCACCTCCCCCCCTCCCCCGCCACCCCTGTTAGCCACTGGGTGTGGTAAGGGGAAGGCCTTGCAAAAACCAAGAAAGTAGCTAATTTAACTATCATTTGAAATGTTGCCCGCAATTCTCCAGGAGAAGCTGACTGCCCATATCAAAGCACCCTGAGCATCCGCACTCCACCTTCCAGCCAAGACCAGGTGTGTGACCAGGTAAGACCCAATACTACATGGGCATGGAGGTTTTCCACATTAAGAACCCAAATCTACACAGCCCTCCGTGTCCAGCCAGGTTCAGAAAAGGCACTCCACACAAATCTGCCAAATAAATGAATAAAGTCCAGATATCGCATTTGTGCTGACTACCTTGGACATTGAGAGACAATGCAGAGAGGAAGATAGATATTACAAACAAAACCTCTGAGTTTACAGGAACTCACCAGTTACACAGTTGGGATCTCCACCCAAGGAGAAGATATAAATAACAGATGAGTTGAATAAGAGATGAAGAGATGAAAAAGACCAAGTTGGGTAATCCCTCTTCTTTTTATTTTTTGAAGCCCTCTGGAATTCTATGAAATAGATTTCCTCTCCTCACTCTCTCCTTCCTCACACACTCACCAGCACTCATGCATTTCTCAGACACACGTGCTCTGCTCATGGTGCATAACCCCATTTCAGCGGGCTTCTGTCTCTCTCAGTCACTGCCAACTTCTATGAACATTCTCATTTCCTGAAATGTCCTTTGGTGCTCCCCTCAGAGACAGCTGGAAGCTTTTTTTGGGAGGTGGTGGGGCAGAGTCAGAGTCTCACTCTGCCACTGAGGCTAGAGTGCAGTAGCATGATCATCGCTCACCGCAGCCTCAAACTCCTGGATTCAGGCGATTCTTCCACCTCAGCCTCTCGAGTAGCTGGGACTACAGGCACACACCACTACACACAGCACATTTTTTTTTTTTAATCTTTTTGTAGAGATGAGGTCTCGCTATGTTGCCCAGGCTGGTCTCAAACTCCTGGGCTCAAGCAATCCTCTATACCCAGCTGGCTGGAGTCTTAAGAAGACCCAAACAGTTAAAAAGCTACAGACAGATAGCCAGCTTTCTGTGCAAGTACTATTCAAGTGGTGGATTTTTGTTTTGTTTTGTTTTAGCTTTAAGGCATACTTTACATACAACAAAAGTCACTGGCTATAAGTGTACAGTTTGACGGACTTTGCTAATTGTATACAGTTCTGCAACCTCTGCTAAAATGAAAACATAGAACACTTCCTTCAGTCTAAAAATTTTCTCATGTCCCTTTGCTGTCGATCCCCTCCCCTAACCCTCTGCCCCCCTGTAAGCACTGATCTGCTTCCTGCTCTTACAGTTTTGAATCTTCTAGAATTTCGTATAAATTCCTGACATCCAGGACGTCACCTTTTGTGTTTAATTTCTTTCACTGAGCAGTCGGATTTTGAGATTCACCCATGTTGTTGTGTGCATTACTGTTTCATCCTCTCACTGTTGAGTTGTCTTCCACTGTATGGCTTTTTATCCATTCACTATTGACATTTGCATTGTTAACACTTTTTGGCCATTGTGAACAATGCTACAATGAGTACTGCGTATATGTGTTTATAGGAACATATGTCTAATTTCTCATAGGTAAATATCTAAGGCAGAAAAGGTTTTGAGTCTGAGAGTCCAGGGAGCCCCCATTTTGTCATCCTCCAGCCTGCCCCACTTCCAACCCATTCCCCAGAGAGTTCAACTCCAAAGCCTGTGTCCCAGCCATCTGTTTGGCTCAACTACCAAATGTCACCTTATTCCAAACAGAAGCCTCTCCACTCTACAGAAATGATTGGAAGATACCCCCCCAAACATCCTCATAATGGACATTCGTTTGGACGTAGGCCCCTTCTGGGCCAAAGATAACTATTAAATGCGGTGTTGAGAGCCCCTCGAGCCCCACTGAGTCAGATAAGGGGGCGTGTGACCTCCCCCATTAGCAGTATAGTTGAACAGCAGCTGAGAGCCCAGGAGATAACTTCTACCTCACCGAAAGACCTTGGGAAGAAAGACATCATCAAGGTCCCACACGACACCCCAGGGGGGACAGCTGCTGCCCAGTGCTGTGGGGAGCAAAGAATCAGTGCAGGAAATTAAGTGTCTCCCTTCATCCCCCTCCTCTGCTCTCATCACATGTGACAGGGCAGGGCTGGGGGGACCAGAGGTGAACAGGAAGCAGAAGGATCCCTGAGGGAGCCAGAGCCTCGGAGCTAGAGCTGCAGTGGCCCCTAGCAGTGGCGGAAGCTGATTAAGGGAAGAATGTGAGTGGAGGGGAAGTGGACAAAAGAAGGGGCAGCCATCTTAGACAGATAATAGCGTAAAGGGAAGAAGCTGAAGAAAACAGAACAGAGACTGCTACCACCAATAAACTGAAGAGAAAGTAAAGCCCCATGGATGAGGCACACCTCTGCTACTTAAGACACCTGAACAGATTCTTACTCCTGGGGCAACAGATCCTTTAGCTGGACAGACTGAGGAAACCTGAGGCAGAAAGAGAATGGTGTAGGCAGAGCATTGTGGGAAGACCAGGAAGACGTGGGACTGGGAGCTGAGAGTCTGGCTGTCATCTGCGCACTGCCTCTAAGTGGGCCGGTGACCATGGTCAGGTCCCCTCCCTACTCTGGGCCTCAGTCACCCCACTGTAAACAAAGGGGTTGGAATAAATTATCTCTAATACCCTAATGTCCTATCAATCTTCCATCATTTCTGTGGAGATGGGAGTATGAGGAGGGAAGAGTGGAAATGGCCCAGAACTAGGTGAGATGACATATCAAAGTGGGAGGAGTGTCCATTCCATCTATCCAGACTCCACTTGGCAAAGCCAGACTTGGGGCCATGCAAGCTGGTTCTGGGATGACAAATATCTCCTAGCTCACATCTCATGATTCACCACCAAACTTTATTTCTTCAGCTGGAATTTTTTAAATGGTCTTATCTGTAAAATGGGAATAATAATCGTAATGGCTTCATAGGGTTGGCATGAAAATAAAATATTTGTGAAGTAACTCGGAGCGAAGAAAGTATCCTGAGCTTGTGAACTAAAACACATGTCTCCTGGTATTTATTAGTTACACCTCAGCAAAAATGAGGTTATCAGCCCCTTTCCCAAGTTCCCAGATTGGACCAGTAGAAAAGGGAAGAAAGAGAGAACAAAGGGAAAGAGTATGAGGCTGGGGAGAGACAGCCAGTTGGGAATGCAGACTCCAGCACGGTTGCTGGTACCTGACAAGTGCCTCTGTGTGACAGTAGAAGGACAGACAGGTGAAAAACGGATGGACAGTAAGGAGGACAGGAGAGCGCAGACAGTGGAAACTTCCTCCTTTATGATTTGGAGAGGGACAATCTAGTCCACCAGGCATGATATATATACATCATTTTGTTTCCATTGAGAAATAAGATCCAATTCTCCACTGGAAAGGGAGTTTTCTGAAAGAGGCCCCTGGGCAAACAGCCGCCAACACGGAGGTCTGCTAGTTCTCTTCCACCCCACCCACGCACCCACCCCAATCGGAGGCCAAACCCTTCCTGCCGCCTGTGATAAAAGCAACTGTTAGCCTGAACAACTAGACCAACTTCAAAGTTGTGTTGATCCTGGTGCATTGAGTCTAAAAGCAATGCCATATTCCTTTTCTGGCCAATGTGTTTACCTGCAAGGACTCTGCACTGGAATAAGCAACTTGTCCTTCCTTATACACACCTGGAGAATAGAGCCACCGCATATGTCTTTTCAACCAGCTCACTATAGATAATGCCCAAAGCCTACCTAGCTTCCTTCCTTATCACAGGGATGGCACTCACAGTCCGTCAGTACTTCAGAGCGGAACCCCCTAGAAACAAGTCCAGTTCAGCCAGTGCGAATAGTCAGGCTATTTTCTGGGTTGGGATGCAGGCATTAAGTGTCTATTGTGATGTTTAGAGATAATGTTACAGCAGACATTATGTGCTGAGGTCCCTGTGGTTTCAGAGTTTGGGGCTTCCCTGAAAATCAAAATGTTTGAAAGGGGCCCTCAATCTGCGCGTATACATAAAGGTGCCTGGCAAACCCCAAATCTGTTCCTGTTCAGAGACAGGCAGTTCAATACTGCTCCCCAACCCAAACCCCCTGCCACAGTGGGAGCCTGGGGTAGAGAAGGCACACAAACTGTAATGCCAGGATCTACACGGTGCTGTCGTTTTTCTCAGAGAACGACAAGGTATTTCATTCTTCTTAGAATATCTTTTAAAACACCTAAGGAACTTACTGCCAGATCTGGGAAAGATGGCCAGAAGCAGGGAAACAAATCAAAGGAAAGAGGTCCAGAGGTCACCTTCATATGTGAAATCAGTTGATGACGAAGGCTTTTAGGATAACAAGAAGGGACATGAATGGAAGCTATGTGCATAGGAAGGAAATGGATTAGAGGAACATGAACTTGTTCATGAAATCCTAGAACACCAGAACCTGGAAGCAGGCTCTACACACCATGAACTACACAATGGAAGTCCAATAAACATTTACAGAATGCCTTGCCCAGCAAGGCAATGCAGGTTGCCACAGACGAGGACAGGGCAAGAGTGGATCCCAGAGATGTTAATAAGGGCAAGTGGCTAGCCCTATGAGGCAGGTGCCCAGGGCAGGATCAGAGCTTTGTGAAACCATTTCCCAGAAAGAGCCAGGGCACTAGGCTGGTGCTGATAGTCGGATGACCAGTCTGCTGTTGTCCTCTGGTCAACTCTGGACACAGCAAAAGCAAGCTCAGAGCAGCTGCTGGCAGAGGAGAGGGAAAAGAGGAGGATGACATCCATCATCCACTCTGCCACGGGTTCGAGACACAGATTTGAGCCAGTTACCCCTTCTAGAAGAGCCTGGTAAATACATCTCTCCTGTCTGGCACAGGCCTCTCTCCTCACTGACCCCTCTCCCAGAAGAGAAGGGCCTGGGTCATTTCTGGAGTGCAAACCCTGACACACAGAGTCACATACTAGGGCAGCCAATGGCAGCCTTTCACCCTCTGGGTTCTATCATGTGCTCTCTCTTCATGCTCTCAAGAGGAGTCCAAGGTCAACTCCTTGCTCAAATCTCTCTCACTGTATGTAACAGTAGTATTTCTGAAAAGCAGAGGGCAAACTGAATTTTTTTAAAGCAGGACACATTTTCCCATGGACAGTTATAAGAGATGAGTGAACACCACTTAGCACTTAATTTCTGTCTTCACGATTACTCCACAATAAATCTGGATTCCAAAGGACTGTAATTCTCAGAAGGAAGGAAGCACACTCTCGGCTTCTCCCTGGTGTTGAGTGCACGGCAAGTATACCACAGACACCTGTTGGCCAAGCGATTATAATTCTCTTCAACTAGTGTCCCCTAAACTAAAGCTACAGCCATATCCTTGCAGCCTTCCTTTTCTCTACAAAGTCCTTTCGTGGAGTAGTTAATGATCTGTAAACACTTAATGAGCTAGAGAAACATTCCATCGAAAAGCAATACCACTGTGGATCCCTTTGTAAAGTGGGGGGGGGGGGAACTTTTGTGAAATGAAGCATCATCTTTAACTGCTCTGTTTGATAAATTCAGATTTTTCAGAAGATGATTAACCAGTATTCAAGTGTATACAAATTGTTTTCAAGTCCATCCCTAGAAACTAGCCCTCAACTTAGCAGACCAGGGATGTAACAGAGGGCTTTAAAGTCTGGACTTGAATCCCAGCTCCTGAATAAAATTGGAATGTTCCAGGTAGGCCAATGCATGGCCTCTGACACCAGGAATCAGCTGGAAGCTCAATCAGTGCTCACCAGTCACCACCTACATCGTTGCCATAGCCTATAATGGTGATGATAATGACCATTATGCTGACAATAATAATCATAGCTTCCACTGGATGGCACTTTGCAGCTTACAGAGCAATATAACAAACTTTACTTTTATGAAGGCCTGCAGAGCCCATCTTCCATATCCCCTTCTTCTGTGCTGCCTTCTCACTATCAGCACACATTTCCCCCAAAGGACTCCACAGTCTCTTTTGTCTCATTTCTGCCTTTGCTGAGTATAGGTCAGTGATCTAGTAGAGAAAAGATCGGGGAGTCCTGTGTGTTGCCCTAAACAAAACCAAGCTTCCTCTGTAAGATGAGAGTGACCTGGGCGATGGAAGGTGGAGCCTGGACCCACCACTTCATCAGCCAGGGACCACCAGGAGGACCCACAAAGTTTGGGGTGTTGCAGAAACTGCTGTGCACAAAGTCAAGGAAGTCCATGAAAGTGGGAGGTAGGGGACCCATATGGCAACTCCTAGAGAGCAGGGGTCTGGTCCTTTGGGGAAGGACATCACTGTGAGCAGGGCTGGGGTGAGTCAAAAGTCTGGGAGAAGGAAGGTGCAGAGGGGGAATTGGGCCACACTCCAAGCAAAAAAGGGCCTCTGGGTAGATGGGTGTGTGGCTCCTCAAGGGACTCCCCGGCCCTGGGCACAGAGGTGCTGAGTGGAGATAATGCCCACAGTGATAACCAGCAGGGCCTGGTGGAGGAGGCAGGAGGGGTCCTGGACACCAAATGCTGGGCACAGCCTTGGGGACAGCTCACAGGATGGGCAGCAGCATGCTCCAAGAACTCCTCCCGGCCGGTGACCCCTATCAGTGCAGACCAGCACACAAGATACACACCCAGGCTGGGCCGGACACAGGGGTCCCTGCAAGGTTGCAGGGTGTGCCCCGAGGAGTTGGGGAGCTCACAGCCTCCAAACATTGCATCATCCTGGTACCAGGAAGGCAATGGGCTGCCTGTACCCACTTCCCTTCCTAGAAGTGGCCTGGGGCATTCATTATCTAGCCACCTCTGGCACCTGCATTTTTCAAATTTTAATAAATAGCAAATAGGTTTCACATGCTGAACAGAACCAAGCAGGGGTGATCTGATTCTTCTGTCTACTCACCAACAGTAAAGAGAGGGGGGCAGGCAGACGAGGTGAATAAGGGGGAAGCCAGCGAGGTCCTTTGCAGGTTCAAGGCGGTGGGGAGCCTCCCTATTGTGACAAGACTGCAGGTTCTCTAAGGAGCCTGGGGGCTCTGTGACTTGGGAAATCCTCTTTGATCGACGTATTAATATGTATGTACCTTATACCTGTATTTGAATCACCTGTAAACCTTGATCAAATTCAAGTCAAGAACCTAAACTCATCCAGAAACTACATTTCCCTAGTAGAACAGCAGGCAGATGGGTGGGGAGGTAGAAGGAAGGGGCAGTGTCTCTTCCCCACTCCCAACCCACTGACTCTGTCCACACACAGTCATCCAAAGGGAAAAATGCCTCAGCCCATTTATCTCAGCTTTTTCTGGGAGATGATCCCGTGACATGTACTCTGGTACTCAGGTTTCTAGGGCTGCCATTATCCTCTTTGGTCTTGGGGCCTACACCAGCGAGCTGGAGAACAATGCCTGGCCACAGAGCCTCGGGGAACCAGGTAGGGCAAGGTCAGCCATGGGCAGGGTGAAGGGACAGCACCCTTCAGTGGGCTGTCAGGGGCCCAGGCACACCTCTTCAAGCTCGGTCACACACTTTTGGACCACAGAGCTAGAGGCTAAAGTCAAAGACCACCAGGCCTCACTCCCTCAGGAGTGATGCTCATGAAGAAGCCACATGTGCTGTAACACCTCTGAGTGAGAACCAGAGAAACATTTCTTCCTGGGGTTAAGAAAGGCCATCAGCCCCATTATATGGACAAGGAGCCCGAGGCCCGATAGGGTTGAATGAGGCCCACTGGCTAGCAGGTGAAGAGACGCAGGCGTGGCTGGCTTTAGAGCCCAAGCTCCTTCAAAGTCCTGCCTTCTTAACATAGGCCAGGGCTAGCAGAGAGACCCCTCCAACAGGCTTATATCCCCTCACCAGCCCCACGCAGGTGTCAGTGAGGCCCAGGGACCAAAGGGTGTGGGCAGCACTGAAAAAAAATGCTCAGCCAGCCGGGCTCAGTGGCTCAGCCTGTAATCCCGCGCCTTGGGAAGCTGAGGTGAGTGGATTGCCTGAGCCCGCGGGTTCGAGATCCACCTGGGCAACTTGGTGAGACCTCATCTTTACAATAAATCAAAACATTAGCTGGGTGTGGTAGCATGTGCCTGTAGTTCCAGCCACTTGGAAGGCTGAGGCGGAGGGATCGCCGGAGCCCAGCAGGTCGAGGCTGCGATGGCCGGGAGCGGCCACTGCACTCCAGTCTGGGCGACAGAGGGAGACTCCAACTCAAAAAAAAAAAAAAATGCTCAGCCTCGAGGGGGAGGTGCTGTGAAATAGCTCTGAGGCAGCACCTGGGCCGCAGCGTGAGGTGGGGACGGGGACGTGTTCCTGAAGCTGCTCAGTGCTCTGCCGTCTCTGTCCTCTCTCTTCCCAACCCATAAGCACCAGACCTCAGGCCCCACATGCAGCTCCAACAGTTGTAGGCCTCCAGTAGGACTAAGAATCGGAGAGAGCAGGCACCCATCCAACTCCTGCCAGGGCAGGCCAGCCTAGGCCAGCCCCTCCAGTCGGGCACCTACCCCACCGCCAGGCTGTTTACTCCTGAGCTGGCTTTTGTCTCCTGTCTGCTCTGCTGCAGCGCCCTTCCCGCCTCTCCTCCTCTAGGTCCTCTGCCCAGGCCTGCCTGAGGCTGCCTGCCAGAAAGATTGCATGTCAGGGCTGTGCCCTGGGCACTGAGGGCTGGGGCACCCAGTGACCCACTACTCTGCCCGGGATGGAAAACCCAGAGGCCTGCGAAGGTCTGGGAGCAGCACTGGGGCAGCACAGGGGCTGTGTGTGACAGAGGTGGTCCTGAGAGTGAAACCCTCCAAGTCTAACCCAGGCTGAGTGGGGACAGAGGGCAGGAGAG
The DNA here is from genome assembly GCA_963574415.1 of Tarsius wallacei. Taxonomy (NCBI): domain Eukaryota; kingdom Metazoa; phylum Chordata; class Mammalia; order Primates; family Tarsiidae; genus Tarsius; species Tarsius wallacei. The sequence continues at coordinate 53,105 of CAUYQG010162075.1, read as the reverse complement.
GTTCCCTGGGACCAATTCCCTCAGGATGTGCTGCCTCTGCCTCCTCTGCCCCGTGAACCACGCCTCTGTAGGCTCACAGACATTCCTCAGAGAAGGGTGGGGAGCGGCCGGTGGCCTGGCCAGAGCAGAGCAATCGTCCTGGCAGACATGTACACCAGAGCAGGCACCCTACCCAAGGGCCAGGGAAGGAAGGAGAGGTCCTATGAAAAATGGAGGAAGAATGGAAGGAACTAGGTGTACTGAGGGGATGAACCAGACACCCTACTTTCCAACCCCTCAGGACGAAGTCCTGGCCAGGCTGGCAGCTGCTACATAGACACAGCCCCTGCCAGCAGCCAGGGTATAAGGCTGGCAGGCCATGGGCATAAGACCTTGTATTCAGAGTCAGGCACATGGCTTCAAGCCTTGGCAGGTAAGTAGGGTAAAAACAGGCTCCTGAGTTAGAAGCACAAGCTGGAATCTTTGTCTGCCACTACTTCCAGGCTGTGTGCCCCAGAGCAGCTCTCAAACCTCTCCAAGTCTCAGTTTCTTCTTCAGTAAAATGGACATGATGATATCATACGGCCAGCCTCCTGGGGCTGCAGAAGGAACTGGTTAAATTAGTGTCTGTGAAGCACTCAGCTCAGAGCAGGAGCCTGGGAGCCTCACTGGGCTGGATTGCAAGCACTTCTGGGTCTCTGTGAACTCCTGTGGAACACAGGGAAACCTGAGCTGCTTGGCCCACCTCGTGGTTGACTCACTCAACAGAGGTCTCCATGTGGCCCCTCCCACGTGAGCCGCCTTTGGCCTATCTTCCAAAACAAGACCTGTTTCTGGAAAGTTGTCAGTGAATACCTAATTTTGTACTTATTTACGTCACCATTTCAGAAACGCTGTCTTCAGTCTGCTTGATATTCAGGGGCAGCCAGTTTCACCCATTTCTTTCAAACACGCATTGTCCTGTCCATGTTTCTGCGAGAACAAAATGGAATGAGCCCCATTCCTTGTCCTAGAAGAGCTCACAGTCTGGCGGTTCTGTCCTTAACGATGTGTAAATACACATGCACGCATCACGGGAAGCCCTGGGTCCTTTAGGGATGTGAAGGGTGCTCTTGTAATATGATTAATCACCTCCAAATAGTTTACCTGCTTTCTAAGTTATCTTTCAGGCGCTCACCTGAGTGGCAAGAAAGAAAGATCTTTCTCAAGTACAACGCTGTTTTCTTAATTATAGCACTGTGTTCACCTCACATAAAAATTTAGGAAGGGGGGGAAGGTAGACACCTTTCTGAGGAGTTATGCCAGCCCCTCTGCCTCTCTGCATTCTAGAATGACTTTTTTTTATTTTTTTTTAATTCGAATTATTTTTCTAGTGAATGATGGAACAAAGCAATATCTGTTTGCTTCTACACAACTTGTGCTGCACTAGGTGAAATCTCAGGCTAACAGAGCTTTAGGGAGGAAAGGACAGATCAAAAATATCCCTCACTCCACAGAGAAGCTGTACCACCAGAAGTCCTGGAAACCTGACAGCTTTGCATGTTGTAACAATGCAACTCAAGGCTATCAGAATCATATAAATATTTGTACAGATACTTATCAAAGCAACAAGTGAGCTTATAGTTTATTGTCCTGATTTGTAAAAGTCGGTGAAACAAAACGATACACAGCAGATTTGCAGAACTCCAAAGTCAGAGAGTAGGTAAATAGTGCAAACATGCCGGCTCCCTCCCCAGCTCTCCCCTACAAGCTGTGAGCAAACGGAAAAATAAACCGTCAGAAAAAGTCTCTAACTAATAAAATTACACAGACAGAATGGCTTCTTCGTGGAGTTCAGAGGAGTTGCACAGGGGGTTCTTGCTAGCACGTATTTGAGCTCTGCCATCACACGTTTGTAGATAGAACTCCAGAATCTCAGGAATGGCTCCGGAATCATCTCCTAGCTGGCTTCCTCCCCTCATCTTCCTCCTCCATCCATAGGTAGTGTTTACACCCCAATCCTGTGCTTTCTTATATAAAAAATATGAGTTTAAGAAATACCAATACATGGGGTTTTTGAAATAAGAAACTCTTTTGCGTTCTAAGTTCTGATATGTTAATAAAACTTTGTTTACAATCATCATCAGAAGAAAACAAATTTAGCTCTGATTACTGTGTCACAGTAGAGCAGAAAGAGCACTCCACTGGTGATCAAAAGACATGAATTCTAGTCCTGTCACTAAGAAACATGTGACCAGGAGGAGGCACTTAATCTCTCAGAGAGTCAAGTTTCACGTGGAGAGAGAGAGAACACTGGCCTCTCTGGAGCTCTCAGAAGACACAGCAAGACTTCTTGCTCACTCCTTTCCAAACACTTCCTTGTCTTCTAGGGCCCAGGCTGACCTACAGGGATGGATACTGGCTTGGAGCAAAACCAACGTGTCTGTCATCTTAACATACACTGAACGTGTTGAAAATAAGATCAAGGCTAGTCATGAAGGTATTCATGGGGAAGGAGGCAGACCCGGAGCCACTCACTGCATTGGCCTTGGCAGTAGGAGCCAGAGGGTGCGGAGGGAGGAGGCTATTTTCTCCAAACCCAGTCATTCCCAGTCCCAAGAGGGAGGGGCTATATCCCACCTGATCGTGTTGATCCCATTCTGAGGCCTCAGTGGGCTCCAAGCAAGTTGAACATCACACCAAGGTCCAACCAAGAGATCCAAGATAGAAAAGGGGGTCAGCTGTAAGGGAACCTCATTTCTCCAGAGTTTCTGACTTATTAAAAGCCTCACCCATGCTGCCCACCCCAGCTTGGGCAGGCAGTCCAGGAGCCAGACTTCTACTGGGAAGACATCAGTCACTTCCTTACTCAGGGCACTATCATAACAATATTATCTTACCCTCTCCTCCACCTGTTCCCAGGATGAGACATAAGCCTCCCTGGTATCTGTCAGACTGCCCATGTGCTGCCCAAATCTAGAGAAAGAATTGGGGGAGCTCAGGTCTAAGTGCTGTCCAAGCTCCCAACACAGTAGCTGTTTCAGGTTTGCAAAGCCTTAGTGGTTTCCACACCCATCAGTTCCTACCCAGGACTGAAAAGTCTTCATCAAACACCCAGATGGCCCTTGTTCGCCCTCCTAGAAACCACAGGCTGCCAGGAAAATGTGACATTTCGTGAGGACTAATTTAGAAGATCTAGAAGATCTGGGCGACAAGATGCAAGCATAAAGCCCATTGCAAGGAATGATCTTCTAGTTCTTTTGTCAGAGTTCAATTATTTTTATAAAAGGTTTTATATTAAACAGTAATTTACATTCATCTAAACCTCCTGAAGATCAACTACTGGCTACTTCATTGATTCTAGAAAAGAAAAAAAAAAAAAGAGAAGAAGGGAGAAATGAAAAACTCAGTGATAGGCCCCAACCATACTAAAGCCCTACCTTTTCCCAATGCCTACCAGAAGCATTCGTGGCCTTGGGTGGCACATTCTAAGAACTCTGAAGAGTACAGTTTAGTCTCCACTGCCCGATGCCACAGGGCCCCGGTCTCCTTTTGGATGCATACTTGCTTGGCAAGACTCCCCACACAACACAGAGAGGCTCAGCCGGCACAAGAGAACAGGGCCTAGGGCTCACACGTCACGGTGGTTTCCCCAGCAATTCCCGAGCTGCGACCTGCTGGCACGCATGCGGAAGCCATGATGAAGATGCCTTCAGAGGTCTGTCTGGGTCTACCCTCCCCCTCTAAGTCACTGTGGGGCTTCACCTAGCCCAGCCACCCACTACAAAGGCCAAGGAGGCCACCCATCTGGAATGCTAGCACATGACACACTCTTGAACCTTCCACCTGGCAGCCTGCTCTCCCAAAGAAGAAGGTACAATAAAAACAAAAAACAAACAAACAAAAAACAGTCAGCCTCTGACAACCTGTGGTTTATATATTTATACTCATGTTCTTCTTGAAGCAGAAACTCAGCATCTAGAACCCAGGAAAAGGAAAGTCTAAGGCAAGAAGCGAGTGGAAGAATGACTGTTGAAGCAGCCAGCTCCTTATCTGTCTCCCCCATGTCCTCCAAGTCAGAATCCCCTCTCAGCACTTCAGCAGGTACTACTGCTCACCTGGAAATACTGGGGGGGGGGGGTGCCAAAAATGAATACACATTTTAAGAGATGTTATCTATGCATTACTGTTAGTTCGCCATAATCAGAAGTTTCTAGATGCTGATGGAAACAACTTTGTATCCATCTTTTGTTATTGGTATATATTGAGCATTACAATTTTAATACAGTTTTTCCATTCTTAAAATAAGTATTCTTTTTTTTTGGCACCCTCTTTATAGCTGATGTCCTTACCGAGAAGCTTCTTCAAGTATATATTCCTGCTGGCACTTAGAGACTGCAGTGATTAAGTCTTGAAATTATATCGACAGGCCCAATATCAGGCACATTTCTGTCCCCCTAAACCCTAAACAGATCAAATTAGTTCCTCTCGCTTGCCTCCCCTACCAGTAAGCACCCCCATCAGCTTCCCTGCTCCAAACTGTTAAAACAGATCTTCCATCAAAAACCAGCCTTCTCCAAGTGACAACATCCCACCCTGGGGCCGGCCTTTCGGAACATGCAGACCCCAGGGTGAGGAGTCCTAGGTCAGAACCCCTGGTCTGTCCTGTGGCTGCTGAGAATAGACATGCCCTTTAACCTCTCTGGGCTTCCAATACCACCTTCTCCTGCCTCGTCACAAGGTTACTCATGAAATGAGGCTCAAATATGATGATGCTCCTCAAAGGACTTACTCAAAATAAAGTGATTTTATCTCTAATCTCATTATTAACAGCACAATGGACGTTCGAAAGGGATGGGTCCAATTCTTCATAAGCCACAAAAGCTAGAGGGTTGAAGAGAAAGGAACACCACATTCAGAAATGACTTCAAGGGTGTTCTTTGGAGCCCCATTCTTCCAGACTTTTCCACATGCCTGCTGCAGTAATAACAGACCCAAAAGAATATACAACTTTGTCGGGACTTGCAGGTGAAATGTGTTGGAGCAGCTGTCAGCTTGGGGAAAATCACTCATCAGGTAGCCAGCCGAGTGAGGCTGCCTTCAGCTGGACAAACACAGCATCCGCACTGGGAATGAGAGTTTTCCCATGCTCCCCTTGGGGGCCAAACCAATTCTCTTTTACCTTCTTGTTCGACCCAGTGGGCCCCCCTTCCCTCAAATGCACACCTCCCACCCTTCCTTCTAGCTTCCTAATCTCTCCTTCAAAGGACAGACAACCCTTCAAGCTACCAAGGCATGAGTGTTATGAAATAATGACCCTTCCCTGCCCACCCCCACTTCCAGGAGGCAGGGGGCACAGCTGGCCACCTGAAATAAAAATGAGTAACTCTTTACCTGGGCCTATCATCTTAGACTAAGTCAATGGGAAGGACCAATTAATTACAGATACCACTAAGAACAATTCTACCTGAAGGAGGGGGAAAATACTTCCCAAAACAAGGGTGGGCAGAAAAACCTGTATCCAGTAAGCACCCAGGAGCAACAGCAGACCCACCTGATTGACCTGCCAGACGCTGCAGAGGTGGCATGGTGGCGTTTGGTAAATAACTCAAATAAGGTTTTGCAGGGTATGGGACACCACACTAGGCTTCGCAGCCCGGGTGCAACCAGATGGTGTGAGAAGACAGTGAATCACTCACAGGCAAGGGATGTTGTTAGCACACCTAAAAATCTCTTTTTTTCCCTAGCCATCCTTTGACACCCACCACATGAAATCACGGAGAGGTGGGAAAGAACACCTGGGCCCCAAATAGTTTGTCCTATTAGCCAAATGCCAGCGCTCCTGCTTTGTCTGAGGGCATCGAGGAGAGGTGGCTGGCCAGCGCCGGGGCTCTGGCCTCCTATTTAATTCCCTCCGCCCCAAAGGGAAGGTTACCTTCACAGGCCAGCTGTGGTCTGACTTGACATATCTCATGCCACGAGGCTCTGCCAGCGGCTTCCATCCTGATCTGCCAGATCCCTGGGAACCTGGAGATGGCGTTCCTCAGATCTAGGATGGGGCTGGCTTGGCACCACAGGGGTAAACCGGAGTGTGCCAACCCTCAGACCCCGCAAGGTGACAAAGGCCTCACCAGGCTGTATCTCATCTTTTCAGCCTCAGTGAGCTGGTCCGAACTGGCATTCTGCCTCCCAGGAAAGCCTTGGCTATACAAAACACAGCACCCAAGAGCCTTTGTGTGTGGCTGCTTAGAGGGCTAATGATAAAAGCAGCTCACTAAGGAAATAGCCATGCCCAGCAGTCTCCGAAATTGTGAAGGCAGCATTTGCCACTGATGAGAGAGCTCCCCACGTGTTCCCTTCTGAACGCCTGATATATATCCATTTTTCTGTCAGCAACCTCAAATAATGTCTATAATGCTGAGATTTATACATGGGTACTTATAAATGTGATTTCATTATAGCCTCTGCAAAACTACCTTTCCGCCTAAACATTCAATTAATGTAATTAAATTGCTACCTGATGGTATTATCTAATTTAACTTGGGATCCAAACTATTGAAAAGCATGTGCCTTTTAACACCCTGACTGGTAAAGCATGTGATGAACAGAGCAATAAACATGTTGGCGTAACTGAGCTGTTTAAAAATAAATTAGCAAACTATAAAAATAAACAGTAACATACATATGTACTCAATTATGAACTAACTCTAATTTTTGTTCTGAAATACTGTCTTTGACCTTAGTCATAAACAAGCACTATTAAAAAAACATAATATCCCAACAGACAGGAGGCCAAAGATTAAATGCCGTTCCAGTTCAGCAGAATGCAAAAGCAAGACACGAAAGAATAACAGAAGGAAGGAAGGAAGAAAGGAAGGAAGGAAGGAAGGAAGGAAGGAAGGAAGGAAAGCTTGTGTCTTTCTTGAAAAGCTATAAAATTTGTACAAAACCTATGCTCTTGTTGACTTGAAACTGCTTCTGTTTTGAGCCAGAAAAGTTAAAACCTGGTGAAGTGCTTTTGCATTTTCAGATGTTTTGGAGTTTCTCAAGAAAAGAGGGCAGGCAAGGGGAAGGACTATTTCCAAATGCAGCTGTTTCAACAGCTCACTGTCTGCATGACAGTCTCTTACCCAGGGCTGCCTCCCTACCTGAACTGGTCTGGCCGTCCTAAGTCAGCTACCGCCTCTAAGTCCCGAGCTTTTCTAAGACATATGGCAGAAATGTGGAAATTGTCTTCCGAATAACACAAGACAGAAAACAGGGGTGGGGGAGAAGGGAAGAAGTAAAATCAAGCTGTTGAAACTGTATACAGGACACGTTTTCACACTAATCCATTGCTCCTGTAACAAAGAATAGCATACTATGGGATAATTACTATGGATTATTAGTACAGTTTCTAAAGCAAAAGAACAAAAAAAATTCACAAAAGACATATTACACACGCAGATTTCTAAAGCTTTAAAATCATATGGTCTTCGGTGTTGGCTCCTACGGGGTTACGGATAATGCCCTAAGTGAGCACGACAGATGCAAACACAAAAAAGAAATCACAATAAACCTGAAATTCTCTCATGTCATGGTGCTTACTGCCCTTTCTTTCTCAAACAAAAGTAGTTGAGCAACAGCTAAGTAGTTATTCATCTCAAAGAACCGACCTAAAACGCTGACAGTCTGGGGTTGTCCACCCCCTCCCCCAAACAACAACAACAATAAAAATAACACAAAAACTAGGAGGAAACTCAGACTCATCCACACTTGGTTGAGGATGCAGAGAAAGCTTGATGAGGAAGAGGAGTCAGAGAGAAGCTTCTTGGGTATGCAAAATTACACCCAGGCCACAATCCCTGCAGGGGTGACAGGAGCAGGCACCGCAGCCCAGTCCAGCGTCTGACTTTCCACAGAGTTGCCAGTTGCTGTGAGACAAACATCCCCAACATACGTTTATAAAGGAATGTGACTGTGAGGTTCCAGAACAGCACAATGTGAAACCACATTGGACTTTTCCCTTTCTTTCTTTTCTTTTCTTTTTTTGGAGAAAGGGTCTCACTCTGTTGCCCAGACTGGAGCGCAGTGGTTGTAGAATCTCACTGCAGCCTTGACCTCCTGGATTCAAACAATCCTCCCGCCTCAGCCTCCTGAGTAGCTAGGACAGTAGACACGCACCCAGCTAATGTTTTAAGTCTTTTGTAGAGATAGGATAGATTTTTCCCTTTCTGGAGAGGACTTTGCTTTCCTCCAAGATGTGAAGCAAATGCTTGGCGGGTGAAGGACAAGACATCTCAGGCACTACAGCAAGTTGGTAAAAGAGAGGCGGAGCTATGAGAAAGGAGATGGCAGGAGACAGTCTCAACTTGGCTCAGGAAGAAGGCGGCGTGTACCCACATGGGGTCATGGGAATGGCTGGAGGCTGTGGGATTTCCCTGAAGGTCTCCTTGTAGACAGGGCTGGACCATTGCGCTGGCAGCCTAGACGTACTACGGGCTATCCCTTGGGTCACCTATGATTCCAGAATAATTTATTCTACATGTGGCAAAGCCAGCCCTACAGAAGGGACAGAGAGAAAACTAAGTCCTAAACTGAGGGATGTTAAACTTATGCTCTAAACACTGCTGTTTAAAGTCTCTTTTGCAACTGAGGTCAAAGGAGCTCTCCTATGATGAGGAACCTGTCGCTGGTTCATCAATGAGCTCTAAAGCCTAGAAGATCTTCTCAAAAGAAAAGTGGCTCAGACAGAAACGCTGACTCCCATTTCTCAAGAGACTCCTAAAATCGCCGGCTTCTGGTCTAAAGACTCAAACTGAGAAACAAAAAAGCAATTTGTTTGATTCAGGCCCTTGCAAATTACCCCCCAATAATTTACTTGGTCTCAGCTTTGGCTGACTTGGATGTTATGAGGATTCCAAGAATTATTTTACTTTTCCATTAGAGGGCTCTCCACTCTCCTTTCAAGGAAAAAGACTCTATCTGCCAGCCCACGTCTTTCCAGGAATGGGGAAAAGGAGGAGGAGGACCTATGGAAAAGAGGACGAGGGATTTCCATAAGAAATTCCAGCCCCTGGGGTTTCACCAGCCTGAGCCCAGCACAGCCACACTGACATCTTCAGAAAAGGATTCTTTGGAGGTATAAGACACAGGGCAGAGAGATTCCTAAGAAGTCCAGGAAAAGATGCAGCATATGTACTCATTTCCGAAACCCATGGACTACAGCAGCCCCTGATGGTTTGCCTGAGCCCTGAGGAAAGCTAAGGGAAAGAAACTCAAGAAAAAAAGCACATAATCCTGAGTCAGATGATCAAGTTGTCTTTGGTAGCTAAAGAACAGTAGAGAAGGAAACCGAAACAAAAGATTAGGGGGAGAAAAAAAGATTCTGCCTTCCCTAAAGAACTGCAGTTCGAGTTGGACTTAATTCATCTCATCAATGACCAGTTGACAGGGGTTCTGACAGCCCTGTCTGAGGGCCACTGTTCTTCCCCTCGCAGTCTTCCTGAACTCAGGCAGCAGTCTAGCACCCACGGAAGCTCTGAAGTCGAAGAAGAGGGGAAGGAGAAGAAGCCTGGACCCTCCCATCCTCTTGAGCACCTCCCACAACTTTTCAGTCCATCCCAATAAACAGCAAATCTGTTCTTTCAGTCACCAAGCCAAACATCTCGGGGTCCCCCTTGACTCCTCTCTTCTTTTCATCCCACATTCCATCTGTCGGCAAATCCTACTGGTTTTACCTTCAAACCCTGTCCAGAATCTGGCCCCTTCTCACATTCCCACCACCCTGGTCCAAGCTGCCATCATCTTGTCTGGATTTTGGTGGCAGTCTCCTGATTACTTCTGTGTCACCTTCCCACGCTCAAGTCTCAAAAAGCAGACAAAGTAACCCTCTAGAAACCCAAGTCATATGGCATCGCTCTCTCAGCGGCTTCCATATCCCCTTGGAGTCAGAGTCAAAGCCTTCCCTGCACAGGCCCTCCGGGAGCTGGCATCCTCTCCTACTCTGGCTTCAGCTCCCACCCACCTCCCATACTCCTTCCCATCTGACCACAGGGCCCCTCGCCCCTCCTCCCACAACCAGACATACTATGCACGAGGCTTTTGCATTTGCTCTTCACTCTGCCTGGAACCCTCTTCTGCCAGAAATCCGCATGCCCAATTTCCTCATTTCCCTGAGCCTCTGCTTCTCCATGGGGCCTTCCCAAACCATCCTATTGAGAAGTGTGCCCACAACACATTCCCTATCCCTCTTCCCCCACGTTATTTTTCTCCAAAGCAGTCTGATCATCTTTGGACATAAGACGTGATTCACATATGTACTGAAATGCTGACTGTGTCTCCCAGCTAGAAGGCAGGTGCCACAGGAGCGGGGAGTTTTTCATGCTTTGACCACCACTATATGCCCAACACCAAGAACTGTTCCCAGCACGTGGCAGGTGTTCAAAATATTTGTTGAAAAATGAATGAGTGAATTTTCACAATTCCAAGCTGCCAGGAGGCCACTCAACACTGTATCTATAAAACTGTCAGGCAGCCCAACCTGGGGGCACACTGACTTTGGAGCTTGGGTTTGAGCCAAATTCCATTTTCCTCACAGGCCCTGAGGCCCAGAGGGAAGAGCTTTTTGCATTATAAATAGAGGGGCTCTGCTGATTTGGGGGGACCCTTGACAAGGGCCAGTAAAGACCAGATGAGAGTCTTTTCCCCAAGGTTTCCGTGGAGCTTCTGGAAAAAGAAGAGGCCAAGAGCCCAGGGACGAGCCAACCACCAGCAGCTCTTCAGAGTTCTTCCCACTGGGTTCCCCACCCACTCACCAGGTAGCCAATTGCATTTGCAGGCACACCAAGATGCCCAGTGCTAGACAAGGGCACTGACCAGGCACAAACCCCTGAGATACCAGCATGATGCCCCCTCCTTTCTGCCTGAGGGAGACAGGAGGGGAGAGAAGGAGGCCACGGTGAAAGAACAAATCCCTTACACCTGAGAGCCCAGGATGCAGCTAGAAAAACTCAAGCACCCTTTCCCACCCTGGCATACATTTTGACAGGTGAATAAGTACTCCCCAGTAGGCAATAACAAGGAGAAGTCTGAATTAAAAGAACTTGCCAATTTGGAAAGTAATGCCATTCTATGTGACTCTGCTCTATTCTGCTACCAATAAAACACTTAAAGATGCTATTCATGCAGACATAAAGTGCTAATGGCCACTTGTTAACATGTTTCATAATGCTAATATTTCCCTCTGATTTCTGACAGTTCTTTTTTTTTCCTTTCTTCTTTTTTGGGGCTATTTTAAGTTAACAGAGAGCTAATCTGACTCGAAACTGAAGACTTAAAGAGCTACACTGTACATAACTGCACTATTAATGACAACCATTGCTTTACACATTGCACTATTTCATGAAAACAATCATCACTCAGTCAATGTATTTTCCAAGCCATAGAAAAGTGAAAATGCAGTAGGCAAAGAAGCAGCTAGTAATGTAAGACACTGGGGGAGGTTGTTTTTCTCAGGGGGAGGGCATTAATTCTTTTCCAAGCTTTGAAGGCAAGAAAAAAGCAAGTGGGTGAGGGGAGGCTTTTCTCTTTCAAATAAATCAGTAAGATGGTGAGGCGTTTCCTCTGCAATGTTCAATGGCCCAGGCACACTCACCAAGGTGTCCTTCCAGCAACTAGAACAGGTAAGTGTCCAAAGACAAAAGAAAAGGAACTGGCTCAGAGCTTACTACTAACTGGGCCAAAGATACAGTAACTCTTCCCAGAAAATACAAGACTCACAGTAACTCCAAAATGAATATGTGTGCAGCCACCTGGGCTTGCAACGTTATTCAAACAACTTAGAAGGCTAGGAACCTCTGTGCTCCCAGTCCTGGATAGCTGTCAAAGAGGAAGCCAGCTTACCTAGGGTGTTATAAAGGGAAGCGACCTAGAATCCCACCTGTAACTCTGTGGATTGCTTAAGGTGGCTGCCTACTGTGCTAATGTGGGACTCAGAATAACTTATTTGAGTTTGTGGCTGAGCTCTGCTAGGTCACTCTACCCCCTTGGCCTATGTACTGAGCTTTTCTGACTGCACATCTTGCTCTCAGGTATAAAGGATTTGCTTCCTTCTATGCACCCCTGCCCCTCACATACCCACCTCTCAAATGAGAAAGCTGGATTCAAGAGAGGGGCTGCCTTGCTCACCTCTTACCCCAGCACCCATCACAGTGCTTGGCACAGAATAAGCGCTCAACAGACACATGCTACATTTAAAAAAAATAAGATGAGATGGCATCTGCCTCTTCTCTCAGCTCTAAATTCTTTGGTCTAAAGAAAACTAAAGCCCCCAGTAACTTCATCTTGCGTATCTAATTTAAGACAGTTTCAATAACATAATCACCAGGGCATTCCAAGTAACTTGAAGTTGGTTCTCAGTCTGGCGATCTTCACAGCCTGATGAAGATGGTTTTTCTCTTTCAGTGTCTCAACTATGAGTCACCTTTAATGAGGGGTAGGAGAACAAGCAGGTTTTACCACAGTACACACCTAAAGTCAATGAATAAACCCAACCACGTTGCCCACCCACATGGCATCCATTTGGATGATACACGGGGAAAGGAGTTTCACCTCTTAGGACTCTCAGAGATAAATCTTTACTCAAAAACGAACACCAAGGGCAACAGCTGACAAGATCCTCACTGGACCACACCATCGCCTCTGGTTACCTGAGAAAGGCAGAGAAAGGGCTCCCAAAATAGTTATCATTGGGAGAGAGTTTCAGGGATTGCGAGGATTCACCACCTCAACAAAACACACAGATGGCAGAGCCTTTTAGAGGTAGCGACTACCTTTTCTTTCTTGTCCAGCACAAGTTTTCAAAAGGCTCTCCCCTGGTGTCAGGATGACTCGATTAAGGGGCTCCCATGCTTATCAGGTTTCAGGTATACTCCTGCCATGCCCCAGGCCCCAGTCTCTGCACCAGACACTGCTCCAAGGTGGTGAATGTGGGACAAGGAGGAGACAAGGAATGAAGTTCTAGGGGTGGCACTGGATGGTGTCCCTGCTCCCGTGGGTCCACGCCTTCAGGGGCCATCACTACAGGTGCTGAGGGAGATGCTGCCTCCACGCTCCACTTGAGGCTGTACCCAGATGCCCTAAAGCCAGCCACCCCGTGTGAGCCCCTTCACCAGGTGTGGGCACTGAGTCAGCCTCTAGCCAGAACTCCTGCTACTTCTCTCTTTCTGGAGCAAATCTTGGTGGCCCATCAGGCTCTTCCCTGTCCTGCTCTCTTCCTTCAGAATCATCCCACCCCTCCAAAAGTTGACTGCCTAACCTGTCTCCCCACTTACACCCACATCCCCGGCCAGGACTGAAAACGGAAGGAAAAAAACCTCACATCATGCCACTCTCTGGAAAACTAGCACTGAGACCCAGGACTAGCTCTGAGCAAAGCAGGGTCATCACCTTCGAAGGAGTTCTCTGTGGCAAAGACCTTAGAGTCTTAAGGGCAGGCAGCTCCTCTTCTCAACAAGCCAGAGACTTGCCACCTTTCAGATAGGTACCTTCATGGAAGAGAAACTATTCCCCGGCTTGTGGTGGGTAAAATACCCTGGACTGAGGCAAGAGACCTGGATTCTAGTTCCACTATCTTGAATTCTCTAGGCCCATAGTTGAACAGCCCCAAAGAACGGCAGGCTTTAGAGAAGGCAGCCAGGTGGGCTGGCCCGGGCTTGGGCTGAGGCAACCCACAGGGACTCTGGGCCACACAACCAGTCCTTCTGTGCTCCCCTGAGAGCAAGCACAGCCAGCAGTGCTCCGAGGGCTCCCTGAGAGGCTTCCTTTCGGGGCCACCTCTAGCCATGTAGGTGGAGAAGGGACTCCGGAAAGGCCACAGCTGAACCAGAAGGCTATGGGCCACCCTGGCCACCAGTGGGATCAAAGTCCTAAGCCAGTGGCCCTGCCAGGCAGTCTGCTTCTGGACAGTTCCAGGACTTGGAGAACAAACCATCCAAAAATAGAGTTAAATGGTGTGGGGGGGGGTTCCTTAGGAAAGAAATCAGAGTTGTACAAATAAATCTAGTTAGTGTGACTGACTCTCTTCATTGAAAAGAATAGTGCACCATTACATTGATAAGAAAGGATTTCCCTACTCAAAGGTTTTACATGCACATACAGAGAGAGTCAGAGAGACAGAGAGAGAGAGAGACAGAGAGAGAGAGAGAGGGAGCGGGGAAAGAGAGAGAAGAAAGGGGACTACCTTTTAAGCCCAACCCAGAGCCACCTGAAAGAAAGCAAGCCTCAGCCATTTCTGAACTTGGCCCTCCTCCCTCCAGTGAGACAAGTTAGGCTGCTTACAGGATGCTCCAAGCTTCCACGCCCCCAGGGGACCCCCTACCTCACAGATGTTTACCCAGCCCCAGAAGCCTTCCAAGCTCCAACTTCCAGCGGGGCAGAAGCTGCAGGCAGAGCTTACTGCTTGGCCCCAGGGCAAAGGCCAGAGATGCTGTCCACCCCATCCCTAACCCCAACCCCAATCCTTTTGCTTTCTCCACAGGATAAAGGGGGAAGTAAACTCACCCAGCCTCACACCTTCCCAGGACAGGGAGCTGGGAGTCAATCCAAAGCCTGGCCCTTCCATTTTCGATCAAGCAGCCTGAGTGAAGTATGAATTAAATACCATAGATGAACCAGCATTATGTGAAGCACCACGAAAGTACAAAAAGTAAAACACGATTTGGCCCTTTAAAAAATTCTAATTTTTGGAGGAGAAAATACTAACACCCATATGCCAGTGTGAATACGACTGATGGATACCCTTTCATCAAACCCAGGGCAATACTTCTTCCAAAGGGAGGTCTTCTTAGTTACCCAGAAAAATGGCCTGTAGTGCTCTGGCCCGTTGGAAGGAAATATGGAAACGAGTACTCAGTAAATGCACATGGGATCAGGCTATCTCTCTGAAACACAGTCCAGCGCTTTCAGGCAGGGGGCCAGTGGCGGTGGATGGTGACAGAGATGTGAGCCAGGTCTGACCCAGACGCAGGGGTTTCCTCCCAACTTGATCACCCAACTTCCCAGCTTCCCCATGTCTGCTCCTGACTTGAGACCGGAGGCAGAAATTCCCAGGCTGCTCAGCCCACGGTGAGGTCATGCCGTGGGGGTGACCGAGTCACCGGGGCTGGGCAGAATGGGAAGTAAGCGAGTCAACCTGAGAAAGATCCAATCAGGGGATGTTCTCCAGGTACCACTGGGCCGACGCCCACAGAAGGGTCCTGGCACACAAATACCCTGGAGTCTAAAGGGCGGGTGGCCCTTCTTCTCACCACTTCAATTACATCTTCACTGAGCTGAGGTACCAAAAAGGGAAGCAGGGATTGAAAACCCAGCCTTGTGGCCATAAGCCTGTGATTACTCATGCCCCCTTTGTGTGCTCTGAGATGCTTTCCCACATCCGTAATGCTTTTCATACCATCCTACACACGCACTGTCACCTCTCCTCACCCCAGCACACAGAAAAGATGTGCTTATTATGTGCACTTAGGTTTTGTTGTACTATTAAACACAATGACCAACTCCTATTATTATAACACAGGTTTTGCTAGAAACTCAAAAAAGACTTGGCTCTGCTGGCTCACAGGGAATCTGGGTCTGCTCCTCCAAAACCTTTGTTCTCCAGATGTCAGCGAAAAGTTATGAATAGCTCTCCCCCTGAGCTAAGTTACCGAGCAGTAAGTGAGGCAAGTAAGGCCACTCACTGTATTTCTCAGCCTCCATGAAGTTGTCACTGGGAGAGGAGCCAAGAGGGAGGGGGCACCTTCGGAGACAAGATCGTAACTCTGTCATTCGGCGAAGTAGAGAGGTAGTCAGGGAACTTGAGTCAGGAGTGGAGAGCTAAGTTCGATATGGACAAGAACAGTGAGAGGTACGTGGGAAGGGAAAAATGTGCCATCAGTGCAGTGGGGAGTGAAAGTTTAACTGCACTCAAAGATGGCCGACAAAGATATAGGATTCCTAGTGGACACCAAGCTGAGCGTGAGTCATCCATGAAGCCCTGGTTTTGTAAAAAAGCAAGCAGGATTTAGGAATGCATATATAAGAGTACGGAACGTGGAAAACACCAAGAGATCTTGCCATTATACTCTGCATAATCAGACTAGTGTCTGAGTAAGATCTGGAAAATCAGCAGGTTCTAAAGAGAGGTACAAAATAAATGGGTTAAAAGATCATAGATCTCTGCATTCAAGGAAGAAGCAGTGGCAAAGAATGGAGCAAAGAACCAAAAATATGAGGGCTTGCAGCCCAAAGCTGATGATGGGACACTTTGTCTTCTCTGGAATGAGGAGGAAATGGTTTTAAACTGAAGCATGAAGGATTGAAGGTAGACAAAAGGAAGGATTTCTTGTTTTTGAAAATGTCTTTAAAAATAGAGCCAGTGTGGCTGGGCGTGGTGGCTCAAGCCTGTAATCCCAGCACTTTGGGAGGCTGAGGTGAGCGGATTGCCTAAGCCCAGGGGTTCAAGACCAGCCTGGGCAACTTGACAAGACCTCATCTCTACACCAAATCAAAAAATTATCCGGACGTGGTAGCACGTGCCTGTAGCTCCAGCTACTTGGAAGGCTGAGGCAGAAAAATCACCTGAGCCCAGCTGGTTGTAGCTGTCAGAAGTGGAGAGCAACAGAGTGAGACTCCAACTCAAAAAAAAAAAAAAAAAAGAATCAGTGTGGTAAGGAAGAGGTTGGATCAGCCAATTCTCAAGCCCCATCTGTCCCTAAGAGAGTACACATTTCTCTACTACCCCAACTCCATCTACTCTGTATGTCCAATGATCTGGATAAAAAAGCCAAGCTATTCCCTGAACGTATCGTGCAAACCTCAGAAATGCCACACTGTGGGCGCCCTCACAGAAAAGGTGGTGGGAAGTCCAGCCCACAACAGGGCAGGAGATGGGGAAAGGGGCATGATCACTCTCTGCAACAGCATAGGCAGTCAGATGAGGGTTTTGTTTTTTGGATTTTACCCCAGGGTCTAGGCTCTTCATCAGCAAAGCTCCAGTTGAGAAAAGCATTCCAGCCATCACCCATAAAAGTGTTGGCACAAGTTCCTTGGCAAAGCACACGAGGCCACCCCAGGCTCCTGCTACACATAGAGAAGCTGTGAGTGGGTCCAGGCAGGAATGAGAGCATGAAGCCCAGGCTCTGGGCCAAGTCCATCACTGCCTGGCAAGTAGCCTCTGTACACCACTCCCTCTCAGCCTCAACTTTCCTCATCTGTGAAATGAGAAGGTAAATGACATGACTTCATGATTCTACATCTACAAAGAAGATGCTTGAGATAGATAGAAGAAAGAAAGATAGATAGATAGATAGATAGATAGATAGATAGATAGATAGATAGATAGGAGTTTTTTTGTTTGTTTGAATTTTTTTTTTTTCTTTTTTGGAGTCAGAGTATTACTCTGTTGCCCAAACCAGAGTGCAGTGGCACAATCACAGCTCAGTGAAGCCTCAACCTCCTGTGTTCAGGAGATCCTTCCACCACAGCCTCTCTAGTAGCTAGGACTACAGGTGTGCACTACCATGCCCAGCTAATTTTTTAAATTTTTTTGTAGAGACAAGGTCTCCCTATGTTGCCCAGGCTGGTCTCAAACTCAAAGTGCTGGGATTACAGCATGAGCCACTGCACCCTGCCACTCAATAGATATTTACTTTGCCCTTCCACAAAGGAAAATATCTCTGCTCAAAGAGCTGTACTTTTTTCTGTGATTCCTCAGATACTTTTGTCAATTAGAGGAACTAAAGCCTTGCCCTAAAAGTCAATTTTAGGAGAAGAGACGAATTTTTTAAAACACTATAAGATAAGTACTGAGATGTAGCTATCTTTTTAGAGAAAATATAAGATTAGGTCCAATTTTTTATTGATCCAGACTCCTTCCAACAAGCCTAGGCCTGAAATCATCTTGTCTCATTCCCTCAATCAACATCTGCTGAGCTCCCATACTGCATAAAATATCGCAGATGAAGGAGATACTGGATCAGACTCACAGTTCCACAGTTCCACACCAGTATCTGTCATGAAGTGGACCCAAAGAATTTGGTGACTACTTAGTCTTAACATTTAAAAATTATTTACTCTTTTAAATGTCTGTACTAGAGCAGATTCAAGAGTATGCCTGTAAGATGACATTCCAGCCTCTCTGAATTTTAATATGCTTAACTCAAGCAGAGGGTGAGCAGTGGGGACCACGCAAAAATGGCCATGGGAGGGTATCACACATGTGAATGTCAGTTTCCCACATGCACAGGCAAAGGAGAACAAAGCAAGAAGCACAGCGCATGTCTGAGAATCACTACGTACCAGAGAGGGTGTGGAAGAGAACACACAGACCCAGTAGAGAATGTTGAGGAAGGTGGAGTTTACAGAGCCTACTTATTACTACAGAGTTCACACAAAAGTCCATCAGAATGAAAGGGGGGGTGCAACAGGGCATTCTGGGGGCCACTCTAAGGGTTCAGCAATTACTATTCAAGTTCAAGTCAAGCTAGAAGGTCTCCATCCACATGCTGCTGATCAATGGGCAGAGATCAAGAGGTAGTCATTCACATATTCTCTGGGGCTGCTTCTTACTGACATTCCGTCATTCAAGTTGGTACCTGAAGCCACAGTAGGCACCAAATCTGTCTCCCTGCAACCTACTGTAAAAGGAGGGTTCATTCCTTAAAAGGGCTATGGTACACATCTCTCAAGCCTTGAAAGAAAACGAAGACAAGTGGGACTTCTCAGTCCTGATGCTAGCAGGAATCAGGGTATCTCTGGTAGGTAGTACCAAGCCAAGAAGTTTCTTTTCTCCCAAGTCTACCAATCACCCCTTTCAAATACAGGTGCTACAAAAAAAAAAAAAAAAGGAGTAGGTGTCAAAGTGGGGCAAGAAAGGGAACCTGAAGACCATGCATGCCCCATCTATGAGTACCAACACCTTTAAGGCATTCTGCGGTCTTTTTGATTCTATAACCTCCATATTGAGAGACATAAAACACAGAACATTACACCTGTCAGGTGCTGGGCCCTGAACTATCTCCAGGCAGCTAAAAGTCAGTCCATCAGACTTTTAACAATGTGAAAGTTAAAGATTAAAAACATGTTGGAACGCTTACTTTATGCAGTGCCAAAAATGTGTCTATAACCTGTAAGGAGAGATGGGTGTGGATCATCATATGAGAAAGATGACTGCACTCGTGCTGCAGAGAAAAAATAAGGCCCTTGTTTTCCTTCTTTCCTTCCCTCCTTCCTTCCTTCCTGGTGAAATCATTCCTGAAATCTGACATGCTCTGCAACAGCAGTAAGTTGCCCACTCAAGAGAATGAGGCTGGAACTCCTCAAATCCTATGCAGATTTCTGAGGCCAATTCTGTTCCAACACATGCGGTTGGTTGCCACTGGTTTAGGAATTCACATGGGCATGCTTATTCAGATAAGGGGTCCAGGTCACATCCTGTACTCTCCTGAATTACTCCAATGACAGTAAGAACCCACTGAAAACAAAGAGATACTTTCCGTAGGCCATTGTCATTTGCCAATCCATAACTTAGGAATTCACGGCTCTGAGTGGCTAACTCTCTTGACATGGATTGTAAAGAGTTTGCACCTATTTGCAATCCCTCTCCCCCTCTCTCTGGCAGGAGAATCATGTCCCTGGTAAGCAATTAATGTATCTTCTTCAAATAACTCAGCCTAAATGTTCATTTATGGCTGTACATATATATGCACAAATGTGTGTATGAGTAGCGTTACAGCTTCTTTCTCCAAAATTTGAAAAATTCAGAAAGCCAAATATAACACAATACACCTTGAATGACACATCTTATGGATAAGAGTCAAAAAAACTGCAAAATTATTTATGTGGGAGTATTCAAATTTTCCTCAAAAGTACCCAGGCAAATGGGTGCTTCTTTAATTTTCACCCTTACAATAAACTCTTCTGCAGGTTTTGTTTATTTTGAGGAAACATTTCACTTTTTTTTCAAGACATGAGGTGTGAATGATGCAAAACAGTATTTGGATATGTAAACTGAATTATTTGCATAATGCATTACTAATCAGTGAGTACAAATTCTGGAGTCTGAGGACTGAAATCAAGTGCCACAGAATTTTTCAAAAATCTAGATTATAAAAGTAAAGAGCATTGCCCTTCAGTGGAATAATGTACACATTTGCATTCCATTTATAAAAAGGAGAAACTATCCCCACAGAGTTTTCTGAAGAATATTAAATAAGTGGCCTTTGATGTACACTGCTTTGCTTTGACTCAACATCACGACGCACAAAGGTCCTAAATTCACAGGCACCACCACAGAAGCACCAAGGAGAGCAAAGATATTTGTATCAAAAAGAGTAGATGTGTCCCCACCCCAATGTTGGTCTGCCTGTGGAACCTACAGGAATCAGAAGGGGCAGCCAAGCATTCTGCCTACACCACCCATCAGATCAACCATGTGCTAACGAGCTAAAAACCATCTACACCCTTTCCAGTTGGTTTCCATTGGCATTTCCATATACTCTTAGCCCCTTCTTTCTAGAAAAACACTGACATGAACGTGCAAACAATAGAAAAAAGACAATATTACCCCAGCTTTGAACACTGCCTTTGCAAACCCAGCATGATAAAACCAAATTTAGGAAACGATTTGTCTAAACAAACAATTTTGGGGAAAGGGATGCAAATGGAAAGAAGAAAAAAAGGAGCTGTAGCCTAGTGGTCAGCCCAGACAACTATACCTTCCCCATTCCTATAACAGTGGCCTGTCAGGTCCCCAATCTTCCAAGAGTCACCTGCATACTTAGAATTCCCAAACGTGCACATGTATATGTGTGTGCATGCAAACACACACACACACACACACACACACACACATACATAGGCCCTTGAGAGTGCCAGGTTACATTTCTATAATAGCTGCTCCTATTGTCTACTGCCAGTGAAGCCAAACCAGCCTAAAATTTAATTTAATCTGCTGTAAACCCAAGTGTCAGCCACTTAGATGGCAGCTAAAAGCGCCACTCTCAGATAACTGAGTGACACTTGCTAATAATAGCCTCTGCATGAAGCAAGCGGGAGCAGACATTTTGTGAAGCCAGAGGAACCTGGGCGTGAGAAGAGCTGGGCAAGGCTGGTCTCAGTTCCAAGGCAGCAGATCTGGCAGAGACCAGGCCCACCATGGCTTCCGTCTGACTGGCCGCATGAAGCCCACAGGTGTCCTGGCTTTTAAGCCATGTGGCAATCGTCCTTGCTTCTGCTAACCAGGACAAAATGCCCCTTTCCAGCTGTGCAGTCACTATTCTGCTCCCTTTCATCTTTCACTTTGTGTCCCAGTCCTCCCTGAGAGTGAAGGTTGCTTAACCCTTGACCACATTCTTTGTCCCTTTCTTTCTAGGGGCATAGTCAGTCTCCTCTCAGGCAAATCCTCTTTTTCTAATAACCAGGGCTCAAATGGCTAAAGGAAGGCCTGAGAGCCTCATCTTCATCAGTACTACCCGCCAAGTGGGTGCATCCCATCTCTTCTTCCCAAGACCTGCCACAACGAAAAGAGGCACCTGTGCTGAAAAGCAATCACACTCCACCTCCTACTCTTCCTCGTGCACTGAACAAGTCAGGAGGCCTCTTTTCTTCGAGGAGAACGGAACATCGTGCACAGTACAGTCCCTAAGATGCCCCCCTCCTGCCTCAACAATGAACTTTCCAGATACAAGACCTGAGTTCCCAGGTACTTTCTTCCCCACGGATAACTGCCTCTTGCTACCTCTGAGTCGAACTCTTGATGATGAAACAATACTCATTGAGCAAGGCCATTTTGTTATCACCTGTCACACAGTACCTTTATTTCCTGGAGAAATCTCAAATATATACAAAAGTAGAGAGAAAGTTGTAAATCCGTCCCCAAGTATACCTCTTCCAGCTTCAACCACTACAGCTCACAGCCATTCTTGTCTTATAACTCCATTGCCTTCCCAGCCCACCAGGTTATTTAAGTTGATCCCAGACAATGTATCATTTCATCAGTAAACACTTCAGTCTGTATTTTTAAAAGATAAGGGCTCTTTTTTTTCTTTTATGCACAACCATAAAGCCATTACCACACCTAAAAAAAGTGACAATAATTCCTTATCATCAAATAGTGGAGTTACTTTAAGCTCAGGAATACTTCTCCCCATCTGGGTCATGTTTTGAAGGATCCCTTCCACTGAGGTACAAGACTGAAACTTCCAAGGAAAGCTTCAGAAAATGACACCTTCTCAAAAGGGCCTTACTTAAAGCCACCTTGCACGTTAGTCCAAACCCCCTGCCCTCTGTGGTCCTTCGCCCTATTTAGGGCCGAATGCACCCTTCAAGAGTCCTCACCCCCTCAACTGCCTGGCAAGCCCCAAGTCTTCCTAACTCCCCATCACATGACCCATTATCACATCAGACAAGCAGGTGCACTCCCAGTGTTCGGCACTGGAATTTATTTTTCTTCGAAGACAGTGTTTTCCTGGACAGTACTGCACAGAATTCATTCACAGAGCATGTCTTGGATATACAGCTGACTAGATATGTCAGTTATGTTCCAAATGGGTTTTCACAGGTCAAGGTTCTGCAGGCAAGAGCAAATACTATTTTTAGACAGGATAAGGTCACAATGCTTTTAGAGACAGTGAGGTCTACAATAAAACCTATTGATCAGCCTCTGGAACTAGTGCTCCAGAGAGACATAGAGATTGAAACAAAAATTGCCTGGCCGTTTTCTCTGTAGACTCGGTAGGTAAAAGCTTGTTGGACTTAATATCTTCCAGGATATAAAATAAGTAAGAAGTAACTGTGTACAGATTACTGAAGTCCATTTAACCAGATGCAGAGGCGGGTCACAAGAAATATACTCATGGCAGAAATCTAAAGAAGGGGAATTTCAAGGCAACAAGTTGCAACCACCAAGAGAAAGAATCGACACAAAAAGGAGAGGCTGCCATCTAAGATTTCTGCTTGGGACTATAGTCTCTAAATTTGCAACTGTGACCCTCAATCCAGGGCTATATGGATATCAGACTCTCAGACAAATAGCATGAAGATGAATTTCCCTAAGTCAGAATGTGATGAAAAACAGTACCTATATGGACAATTGTTTTTTAAACTTCTATGCTAACTTAAGGAATCATGGTAAATTCGAAAAACCTTACTACTCTCTCTTGATATATATATATCTCTGCATCTGGTTAAATGGACTTCAGTAATCTGTACACAGTTATATACATATATATATATATATATATGTATATATCTCTCTATGTATATACACACTACATATATATTCTGTGTATGTGTATGTGTAGATATGTGGTATGTATATACATATACAGTATAAGTGTGTATATATGTGCATATATATATGTATTATCTTAGGATGAGAGTGTTGATGTGTTTGATGATTTTTCTTCCAAAGAGATAACAAGATTCCAGTACGAAAAGTCATTCATTACAAAATAAATTTTAAATTTGTTTTAATTTTTAAATTTTAAAAATTAAAATTATTTAAAATTTTAAAATCATAAAAGCACATAGGAGCCCAAGTAAATGAATCACAAAGGCACAGAAAGCCACTGGAAAGTTATTTTAATAAGGCCAAAGTTTCATGCATTGACCAAGGTTTTAGCAAAAAACCCTAAATGATGTATTTAAGTCAACTAGGTGCTTTAAGCAAAGACATTAACTTAATGGACTATCACATCTTAAACTTTAGTCAGAGATCTAAAACTTTGAAGTCAATTATGTCCCCATAAATACCTCTCCGTTATCAGGGGTGCTTTATTGTTTTGGAGACACAGGACCACAGGAACTAGTGTGAAAACTGTAGAGTATCTTCATTTATCATCTCCTTCCATCTCACAGCCCAGCTCGCAAACAAAATATGCCATGGTAAACATAATCCATATATCACATTGTGACATGGCTGACCCCATTAGTGAGCCAAGACTGTCCTAGCGGCAGGTTCCTATCAGACATTAACAATACAACGGCTGATACATTTACACAATACAACAAGGGGTGGGGGGAGAAGACAGAACATCAGCCTGTGAAATTCTAAACTTCATGTCTGAATACATAATTTTGTTGCCTATCTCTGGCATGAATGTTATCGTGCTTTTATTTCAGGTAATAATCGAAGGGGAACATAGAGCCTCTGGGTGGCTGCCATTCTATCAGCCTGTCCGTTATCTTCTTGGGTTGGGCTAGGGCTAAACTTTCTTTTCCTTGTTTTGTTTTGTTTTTTCTTTCTTGTTTTTTAAGATTTTTTTCTGCCAGCGGTAGAAGAGCACGCAAAATCTGAAACAGTTGATTATCAGTGCCCTTATAGAGCACGCCTATTAAAAACCCCCAAAACATTAAAATTAAAGAGGCAGTAATTTAAATAAATTACTTTTTTATTGACGCTATAGATCTCAGGAGTGCCTGTGTCCTACAAGGAACACATATTTCACAACTGATTCATTTTCCCCTTATTCTGAGCACATGGGATAATAAAAGAAAGTTTTAGATCATCATTAACCAAAGGATAACTTTGAATGCTCTTTTTCAGCCTGCTTCTGAAAACATCATTTTATATCTAATTTAATGCCACCTTTTAAAAGGTATTTGCTGGACAATGTGGAAAACAGAAACATCCGCGTTAAAAGTCAGTGGTAAACACCAAGTTTAGAAAATAGATTGCAAAGATCACATGTCTCAGAACAGGCCATATGCTTTTACCTACATGATGAATAAAAAAAGAACATTTTCCCTCAATTTATGCTGTCTCCAACACTAACAGAGGGAGAGATCTTCTAAACATGTTGCATCGGATGCCTTTAACAAGCAAGAATTTGTAACTCCAAGGACTCAGCATATGTAGGCTATGTCCATACAGAGAAACCAGCTTTTAGGAGGAGGAAGGAGGAAAATATCACTGAATTCAGTCAGTTAATTGAATTTAAAATACCTGGTTGTTTGAATTCAACTATTTCTTTTTCAAAAACGTATTTCTATTTTGATGTAGTTACAGTTGCCCAAAAAAAGCAAACTTGGAGAAAATACACATTACATTCTTTGGAGTTTATCAGAAAACAGCTTGCAACAATTAAAAGATGGAGAAATCTTGTAAGGCTGGAAACTTCTGTGAATTATCACCATTCCATTATACTGTGCTTCAGTTTTGCTTCCAGCAATTTAAAAGATGCCGTCAGGCCGGGCGCAGTGGCTCACGCCTGTAATGCCAGCACTTTGGGAGGCTGAGGCGAGAGGATTGCCTGAGCCCAGGGTTCGAGACCAGCCTGGGCAACTTGGCGAGACCTCATCTCTACAATAAATTTTAAAAAAACAACATTAGCCAGCCATAGTGGTACACACCTGTAGTCTCAGCTGCTTGAAAGGCTGAGGCAGAAGGATTGCCTGAGTCTAGCAGGTCGAAGCTGCCGTAGCTGTGAGCATGCCACTGCACTCCAGCCTGGGTGACAGAATGAGACTTTGACTCAAAAAAAGGATGTCATCGACTTTCTGATGGAGGATCATGAGTCCAAGCCTTAATCTCCACCATAGTTTCCATTTTTGAGGAAAATCAAGAAAACATTCTGTCCTCTTTGCAGGTGAGCCCTATTCAGCAACTAGATTCCAAAACAGAGCAGGAAGGAAATCGACTGGTGGTGTTCACAGGATGGCAGTACCAGTCCAAACAACCTATTTTACCTACCTTACAAGATGAGGAAACAAATGCCAAGAGATGAAGGGAACCCAAGGTCTCAGCATGACACAATCAGGGTCAGAACCCAGGCATCCTAGATCTCAGACCAGTGTCTTTCCACTAACATTAGAAGTCCAAGTTTGTTTTAGAAAAATCTGTAATGCCCAGAAGGCCGCAGTCCCTCCCAAACCAGTCTTGGTAATTTTTCCATTGCTTTCACAGAAGGGTGAATGTCTAGTTGAAAGAGCTTTACTAATTTTTACATTATCTTCTTCCTACTGTAGCATTTGGCCATCAAAAATAGTTTATCATAATGCTTGCTCTCAACTGGAGTGTCTTCATATTACAGGCAGATACTGTTATTTTCTAGTAGAGAATGGAAGCAGGGCTGGAAAAAAAGAGTGTAGTTTTTTTCTAAACATGGTAGGTTTTTTTCTATAACAACGTTTTCACATTCTAGATACAAAACTGGCATGATTCCCCTCACCCTGAACTTCTGCAAAATCTAGATTTGATCAAATTCAGAAACTGGTAATTTGATCAAATTCAGAATCCCATATTTTAGGATGATGTGTTATAGCAGAAAGCTATTAGTTGGCTATATTTTGCTCTTTCTTCCCCAAAAGATTTCTAAATAGTTTTCCTTTTTAAAAGGATTTCAACTTCGGATTGTGTCAATGCCAAAATCTCTATACATCTAATCAATCAATAAATAAGATAAACAAAGCAGCATATGTTTATCCTTTACCATTTGGGAAGTGTACATTAATTACCACAGATTGTCTCCTATGCACCCCCCTCCCCCCACCCCTGTCGCAGACAGCAGCGCTCAAAAGGGTCCGCAAAATAAAAATGTATGGGGTAATTAAATGGATATTTATAATTAGAACTTAATAATTTGCATCAGGGACAAATGAGCTCTGATTTTAATCTGCAGCGCATTTAGATTAGCCTGAAGATAGTGTAATTTGATGGTTTAGAGGCTTCCTCTTGGATTATGAAACAATACCAAACCTTCAAGTGCAGTGTGTCTGTGTCAGGAGTGTGTTAAAGAAGAAGATGCAATGAAAATGTTTGACAACGTGAAAGCAGCCATAAATTACATGACAACTGTGTAAAAGTCATGATGAAACAAATAAAGGGCTGACCTATAATGCGTCTGATTCATTGTGACACACACAACTCCCTGCACTAATCTCTGCCCAGCCAACGCATTCTTAAGCGGGGAACTACTTAGCACCAGGAACGCTGTAAATTATCGCTAGTCAACAGCATTGATTTTTAGTCGACATTTCAATCAGGTTGAAGTAGAAATACTACCCGGCTCATCCAACAGCCTCTTAACCAGTCCGCTGCCCCTTTGAGGTCTCCTCAGTTATGGCTTTGTTAAATTTCCATTGCTCCCAACATTCGATATTTATTGTAGCTTTGCCACATCCAGGCACTTGGCCTGAAGGGTCACCAGCCTGTCTCTTGGGACATTAAATTTGTGCTTATCTAATGAAAGGCAGAACCAAGAGAAGAAAAAGAAACAAAAGGCCACCATAAGAGAGCCAGCCTGATTTTCAAGAGAAGAAAAGCTAGGAGGAAAAAATAACAAGGGTTCTAAAGCCACTGTATCCCTTTTATCATTTCGGCTTTCTCAGTCTAGCAGCCCCAGCAAATGAAACTAAGAGTTTCTCTTCCGGGGCACAAGGGGGGATCACTACACTCTTGACCCAGGGGTACACAGACAGTGAAGACAGCCAAGAGAAGAGGTAAGGGGGAAACATTTGCATGGACTCCACAGAGGATGGCCATGCAGAGTAAGAATGAAAACTGGATCTTTAGAGCATTCAACCCACATGCATTCTTAGCAGTTACCTCCATCCTTATTTCCAATTCAGAAGACTACCTGGAACCACATCGGTGACAACCTCTAGGTGATGAATCTGAAAAGTCTCTCTTGGTTCACAGAAAAGGACTTACCAAACAAGCATAGCTCCCATCTGATACCCAGCTATACTGGGGCCAACTCTTCCACTCCTCTGTGGGGCCTCTGCACACAGTAGGCGCTTCCTAACTATTGAACAATTCAGAAATTGTATCAATGGAGGTCTAAGGTAGACCAGCCCAGCCAAAAGGATGGAGAATACCAGGAAAACATTGACATTTGGTTTTGGAATATATTATGTAATCCCTCTGCAATGAACCTCAGGTCTTGCTTCAGCAAATATTAATGATGTCAGAGCAGCCTGTGGAGTGACTGGGAGAGGCTACCACGCAGCTGAAAACTTGCCTCGGGGGAAGCCACATGTGGATCATATGGAGTTGTTGACTATGGTTTCCATTCAAAACTTCCCTTAAGTCTCTAGCATGCCTTCCAGGCTTGCCTTACCACAGCACTTGTTCAGCCAGAAATGAAAACCTCCTTGAAGCAGATTATTACCCCCTAGTAGCCATCATCCCCAATAGTCCTCCCCACCTCCCCACCCCCTACGCACTCCCAAACAGTATAATTCTGGTTTTCCTGCCCTTTGAGGTGTGAGCAGAGAAGCAAACCACAGAGACATCATACAGAACTGCTGAAGCCCAAACCTCATCAGCCCTTAAAAGTCCTAGCCTGGATTCTTGGTCAGCCCACTACTATCTCCTAACCAAGTCACACACAGACAGTAAAACCTCCTGCCTCTTCTTCTCAGGACCTTTGCTCGATTTCTGGCTCATTCTGGACAGATGGGGAAGTGACTACTGGCCAAGCAGGATTCCTTACATTGCAACTCTTCCCGATAGTTCTAAGGCTCCTCCAACAAGCCCAGGACAATCGCCTAAGGGCTGGAAGGGAACATTCTTCTCTTTCCCAGAAGATTGAAAAACCTGACCACGGAACCCATGGTCAGGGCCAACTGCCCAGCACCAGAGCTCCCTGCCCAGTTGGTGCCCAGCTCTGCTGAAGAAGGCTGCAAACCTACTGAGAAGACAGCAGAGGACAGTGACTGGAAGGCAAAGGACTGAACAACTGTAGATCCTCAGAGAGGTGATTTAACCCTTGAGAAGTCCCAGCTTCCAACTCTACCAAATGGGGCTAAGAAGAGTATTTCCCTTCCCAGGTCGCTGCTGTGGGACGGAATAACAACATGCCAGTCATACAGTAATGGCAATGGCAACTCTCAAAGTACATCCTGTGTGGCAAGTATCTTATGGGCTTTCCCTCATTTACTCCTTTGCAGGGACCCCATAAGGTAAGGGACCTTGGGTTGTCTCCATTTCAAAGAGGTTAAATGATTTGCCCAAACTCCCCCCAACCAGAATAACTGTGTCACACACCCAGGCACGAGCTCCTCATAAGGAAATATGTGACTATAGGCACTCACTGAGGAAGCTACCAATGGTGAGAAGCTCCTCCACCAATCATCCTACCTCCCTGGATCTGCAATGGCTACTGAACTATCTCCACCCCAAAGACCCTTCCCCACAGGCTCGAACAGGAAGAAGCCACCCAGAGGTATAAAGAGACCCTGAGCTTTTTAGAACCCTACCTGCCCTGTTCTCCTGTCATCCCTACCCACTCACCCCACATGGGGGGAACTACATTGAGACCCCAGTTCTCATAGAAGAACATAATTTCAAACCATGAGTCATAACCAACTGGCTTTGATTAAGTGCTTTACCCTGTGCCCAGCCCTGACCCAAGTACCCCTAGGTGTTCTCATATAATGCTCAAAGGCCCTATGTGATGGGTCCTGTGATTTTCCCCACTTCACAAATGAAGACACGAGGCTTAGAGAGATGAAATCTGCCCAGGGTTGCACAACTAGAAATGGTAGTACCTCTTCACCCTCAACCTAAACCATTTTACTGGAGGTATCAAAAGCTGAAGAAGAAGAGAAAGGCGAGATATATTCTGTCTTTAAAGGCATATTTCCCCTCTTCCAGCCCCTCTTCCCTTTCTTACCAGTTCAAGTTACAAAGACACCGAGGTGGGGGAACGTTGTTTCCACCATCGAAGGGCTTGGCTAAGTTTTGAGGGTTATCTGTGGGATGAACCCAGAGGCTCCCAGTTTCCCCAGTTTCTATTTGTGACTAGATAGGGAGAAGGAAATCTCACCTCCCTTAGCGGGCCTCAGCCTGGGGAAGGAAACGTGATTTTATCACATTTTACATGGATGTTCACAATGGTGCCTTTTCAAATCTGTAGTGGGAAGAAATATTTTTTATTGTGTAAATCGTATCTCAGACAGGTCCCCAAACCACTTGGAAGCCCTGGTGTCCCCTAGGTGGAATTCTACAAACCCGGCCTCAGCCCTAGCAGCCCCTCTGGTGGAAACCAGAACATGCCTCCTGCCAATAAATAACAGGAAAATTCAATTATTTTGCCACTTGTGGCAGGAGGGCAAAGACTGCACATTAAAAGAGCTAAAAATGTCAGGAAGTGATTGGGCTGATGACTCTTGCTTGCCAACACTCATATATGAGTGCATTATGTTACAATAGACTAAAAAACACAAAACCAGCCCATAGAAGATAAGATAATCCAGAACTAAATAAGCCCAAACACATGGGTTTGCCATCAGCCCTGCCCAGAAAATGCTGAGCTTCTAACAAGGGCACCTTTTTCCCAACCCTGGCCTTTCCTGGGCCTTTCTTGCATATTATCATTCTCAGCCACCAACAGATTAACTCTCAGGTCCTTTCCAACAAGTTAAACTTCAGTCATAAAAAAAAAAAAAAATTGTTTCCACCAATTTCCGACCTGCACACGCAGGCCCAGTGGCCACGCCCCCCCTCCCCCACGAGTTCACACACCTGGTTGCCTGAACACAACCAAACCCTTCCCAACCCGGCCCTCAGGTTACTGGCGTTATCACAACTCATTCCCCGGTTTCCCCCTCCCCCCATGGCGAGCCAGGAAAGATGATAGAACCTTATGTATGTAGCCAAAAGACTGGCCTCAACTGGTTCAGAGGGGGAAAAATTGAGCTGTGTGTCTTTATTTTTTTTATTTTTTTGCCTTTAGCCAAAAGACCTGGGAACATTTGATGTACAGTCAGCAGGTATTTAAAAAAAAAAGAAAGAAAGAAAAAGAAAAAAACACACACTGAAAAGGCTTGGCTGCACTGGGGCCCTGACACACTCTCATCTAAAGCCTGGCCCTGGGCCAAGTTCATCTGTTAATGGACAGCCACAACCAGGGCCTGCACCTCCCCCACCTCCCTCTACCCCTCCCAAGTCTTCTCTGTTCTCCTACCTCTTTCGAGCTCCTAAAAACTAGACATCGATTATGTCTGCGCTTTTCCCTTTCTATTCAAGATAAACAAAGTGCTTCAAGTTCAGGGCGCACCCTGGGACCCTTGACAAAACAATCTATCATTCTGTCTGCTAAACCAGTCTGGCTACACCATGGCCAGGGAGAGGAACGCTCCCAATGTACAATTTTCCCTTTGTGCTCCTTCCCTCTTGCCACTAACCTCTTTTCTTTACCACCTTCTCCGGAGCAGATGGACTTGACCACTTTGCTTAAGCCCCTCCTGGCAACCTCAGAAATTAAAGAAAAGATCCAAGCTCCTGGCCACCCCTCCTCCAGCCCAGGTTTTCTTCTTCCTCTTTTCCCCCACAGTCCTACACAAATCCGTTAGACCCACAGGATTCTTTCTATCCTTCTCACCACTGACACTCACCCAGAAAATAAATTAAATGCTGCAACTGTCCCCTCCTTTGCTCCCCGCAAGAATATTTTAAGTGAGTTTTGTTTTAAATCATACCCATTAATTTATCCTGACTTGCAATTAAATGCAAGTACACTTTTTACAACCAGTACGGAATGTATTAATTATAACTACAAATGGTCAAATAAGAGCACAGTCCCTCCTAAAAATATTAATAAAATACATAATAAATAATATTAATGAAACAAAAATAGATTCATAAGTCTTGGCCAGGGTTTTTATTATTTCACACAAGGGGAAGTCAGCCAATGAAACTTGCTACGCACACTTTGGCAGGACTCTGACCAATCACCACCATTAAACTCAAAGAGCGTGTTCTGGCGGTGCCCTGGTGTAAGGGTCTTTGTGCAGACACCACTATGAGAAGCTGATGGCCCCAGCACCTACAGCAGGGTCAGATCAGTAATGTCTCACTCAGCTCTCCCACGTGGTTGGGAAAAGTTACCCACAGGCTGCTTCCTCTTCCTAAGCCAGGCCCAACTGGTATGTCAGTGTCCACCCCGCCCCTCAAAAGACAAATGAGATCCCCAGACCCAGTGGGAAAAAAGCCCAGCTAAATTGAGGCTCAGGACTGGGGCATCATCAGTAACTGTGCTAAGGTACCATAGAACACACCAGTGCTGGAAGCCGCCTTTGTTCCTGCCACACCGCCAGGCCTCTGCTAACCTGTCTCCACATTACTCAGCCTCATGCCTTACCCCCAGCACTCCCTGCCCCCGCCCCTCCCCCCAAATCCAACACACCCACCGCACAATTGAATCTAATTAAGATCAGGAAGAAATTTGCATTTTCTTTTCACTGTACCCCCAGTAATCACAGAAGTTCTTCAAATTTTGAGAATTTTGTTCCTCTGCTAATTATTTCCCTCATTTTGCATTTCAAGGCACAAAGACAGTCTATCTCACTGGTGGTCTATTAATAGTTTGAAGTTTTGAGCGTCAGAAGGTGGGGGTTTTTCCCCCTCTTAAAACTATTCTGTCATTTCCAGTTTTGTAAAAAGGTTTTTTGTTGTTGTTTTTGTTTCAGTGGTGGTAGTGGTGGTGGTGGTGCTAATGTTTCTTCAAAAAGACAGCTTCTGTGCCATTCTGTGTCATATGATTTGATCTCCCCATTCCAATAGTTACTCTCTGCCTGGTTTACTGATTTACAGAACCTTGGTATGTGAATGGCAAAAAAAAAAAAAAAGAAAGAAAGAAAGAAAGAAAGAAAGAAGGAAAATTCCTTGGCATAAGTATATGTTTGCTGATCAAATTTCAGATCATGTGTTGTTCATTATTATGACTTTACTTGAAAAACAGTTTGCCACAGTGCGATGGATTCACTTTATACGCTTTCTACCCCTCCACTCCCTTTAAGTACTTTGAAAAAACAGCATAATTTTTTTTAAGGTACATTTAAAGCATGAACTGGTTTGGATTAAACCAATGTTTCAACCTCTGTAAATTCCCTCAAAATACATTTTCAAAAGACTTATGCAAAGCCACACAGGATTTTAAGGGAGCTAATGAGATTGTCCCACCAACAAAATTTAATGGTGATTTAAGAAATTCTAATACTTTTCATTTACTTCCCGTAGAATTATTTGTGTACTTGACATTTATACAGTTTCTCCATTATATAACAATCTACCCTGGGTCCACTAGATTATGCCAATCTATTAGAATGAAATTTGTACTCCATATAAGCAGAAGTTTCCAGTGGGTTTTGACTTACCATTATGTTTCAATGTAAAGTGTTATTACAGCAGCGTATAAAGCACAGTTCCTCCATGCACACGTTTTTAACTCTAATACTGTAATCTTTCTTGCTGCTTCTAGGACTGTGTCAGTGTTTACATTCCTGGAAGTTAAATAAACCGACATGGTAAAACTCCTGGATAGACTGAATAATAAGGCTTGTGATGA
This sequence comes from Tarsius wallacei, assembly GCA_963574415.1. NCBI lineage: Eukaryota > Metazoa > Chordata > Mammalia > Primates > Tarsiidae > Tarsius > Tarsius wallacei. The sequence continues at coordinate 19,836 of CAUYQG010162075.1, read as the reverse complement.
CTAAATTGTTTACTTTTTACCTTGTTAGGATCCCTTTCTTGTAAAGTTTGGAGGAGAGACAGACAGAGAAGGAATGAAGGCGTCATATGAGACAGAAAGAGAGAGATTTATACACTGACTTCCATATGTCACAAAGACCTTCCTATCCATAGCCAACCGAAGCAGCATGCATAAGTTGGTCTTGCCTGTTTTGTTTTGTTTTCTTAAATACCAGGTCAGCTGAATATCCCTTTCTCCACTGCCCACTCACCCCCATAGAAAGTATGAAGATTTTTTTGCCCATTTTCAAATAGCAAATTATCCATTAGATTTCATCATATCTTAGTAAAGCAATTACATCAAGAAAATGATAGTGCGTGTGGAATCAATTATGCATGCAGTTGGCCGGAGACCAAAGGCTGTGAAGTCGGAGAGGGCAGAATCGCTCGACACACACAAATAAAAAGCCCCTGGATCTCACAGATGGACCCCATCAGTTCATCTTACTGCCTAAAAAGTTCATGCACTTAATAATTTATTTGTGTTCTGGATACTGTTTCCCAGCTGAATATTAACAACTTTGAACTGAAGCATGCTTTTAGCATGGTATGGATGGAAGTCACGGTAGGGCAATGCTAGGTCCCTCGGAGGTTAAAATTATAGTTATGTTTCTTACAGTGTTCATTTTCCATCACAATTTATTTTCTTTCATTAAACATTCCTTTTAATCAGAATATCAGTTTCAGTGTTCTGATTTTGCTTGTTAACCAGTGATAAACTCATAAACCAAAGATGAACATCAATAATACAGCACAGGCTATTCAACAGCAAAGGCAAACACCAAAATCACAGGCTCTCAAAAATCGGAAACCGTTAGTTAGCACCTTGTTTTCACAACCAGGGCACTCAAGTACCTTGAGAGAGGCATCAGAAAGCCCTCGGAGACCACGGTTTACTTTAGTGACCAGGGGAGGACACGTTGCAGCTCAGAGCAGCAGCTGAACAAGAAAACTTACTTGATGTAAAAGATAAAAGAGTCAGCCCAACCCAGGCCCAAGACGTTTAGGTGTTAGCCATACATATGTAAAGAAGAAACCCAAAGCGTTGTTAGAAAGGTCTGTAGTTCTCCAGCCCTCTCTCTTCCAAAGGAAGAACTTGATGTCTTAATACACGGGACTAGCCAAGTCTTCTTGCCATCAAACTGCTAACAATAAAACTGCCCTACAACATTTGTGGGGGAACAGAGACAGGCAATACATATTTCTGTTCCTATTTGGAAGTGCCTCAATCATATACTTAAATTTTACAGTCTTCACCCCAAATGAGAACGATTTCCAGCCAACACGTCCACAAATTGTACTTAACGTTAAAAGAAAACGGATAAAACATATGTAATTACTCAAGGTTAGACTTCTAATTCCTCAATTCACTAAAGGAAACTTGGCAAGAAGATGCATCATTTTGCTCCTTTCTACTGGGGCATCTGAGGAGGAGAGCCACTGAGGCAGCTAATACACAAAACATGATCAAAAGTGATTAACAACAGCTTCATATGCAAATTGCATTAATGAAGGAGTGCAAAGTCATCATGTAAATTAAATATGTCAAATCTCTTGGTGAACTTTCAATCTTGAGAAGAAAAAACACTGCTTTAATTTTTTTATATCATCAATTTTGCAAGATTGAAAATCTAAGAATCTTGGTGCTATAAACAATTTTCACCTTTTTTTTCTCCTTCAGCAGGCTGACAGGCCAGCCTGATGTGCACCGAATGTACATGTTAATAGGCCAATCAAAAATGCAAAACAATTCGCAATTACTGGAAGGACCTAATGGTCATTAGAATTTACAACTAGGTAATGAACTGAAGTCTGCCCACACCATGCATATTCATAAAGCAATTTAGCCTTTGAAGATTAAAGAAGTGCTTAAAATTCAAATGAGCTTTAGCAAATTATCAGTAAGATTCATCCAAAAAGCAAAGGGTTTTTCTTCCTATGATTTCCTCATTTTTTTAATGCAAAATTGTTATATCTTCCAGACTGAGCTTAAACTAAACATAGAGCTTCTAGTCAAGCCAAAGGGGCTAAGAGACAAACAGAGGCTGCAAACATCGTTACGGACTTTGTTCATAAAACTAAGCCCTTAAGAGCCAAACCTATCTCTAAACATGGTAATTTATCAAAAACAGCCCAGAGTTGCTCATAGGCAATACTGCACAGTCCTCCAACGGAACAGATTAACGCCGAGTCCCTCCACCCTCCCCAAAAGCCTTTCCCCCCCTCAAGTTGTCTCTCCTGTGTAAACATCCACTGTGGTATAAAAACAGCTTTTTCATCAGCTTGGAGTGGCATTAATTTTAGAAGTTTCTGCTTCCAAAGGGAAAAGAGCAAGAAAGAAGAGGAACAGGAGGTCTGGTTTACTTCTGAGGAGTGAAAATCCTGTTGTTTGGTATCTATCTTTCTGGTTTCCCCCAGTCTGCACTGGCAGCATTTAATCCAAGACTGATCGGGTCATGCAGACGTCAACTGACATTCAGAAAGTCGTGGTGTCCACTCACCATCCCACCCCAGTTGTTAGAGAGTATCATGGGAATTTGGATTTTCATGCTTCCCAATTACCAGTCTGGAGAAGAATCCTTTCCTTGAAGGCTAGCTCTCACCTTCCTAACCTCCTGACATTTAAAAAATCTAGTAATAGAATTCCCAGTGATCTTCTCCCAACCAAACACTCCAACCCAGGTGGACACAGGAAAGTATATGTAAGTCCTATCCCAGCTGATGTGCAGGCCCGATTGAGAATAATAGCTTCGAAAGGGCCACGTGTCTGAGCTTACTGCTCCACTCCTAGACCCAAAAGCTCTCTGCTGTGGGGATTTCGCTTGAACTCCTACAGAAAAACATTCCAATAACTTCTCTCTGCCACCCCCTCCAGCCCCCCCAGTCTCAGACTTTTTACTAGAGTTGCTCTTAGCAGAATGTGAGCGTATCAAGAAGTGGGAAGAAGAAGAAAGGAGAAAACCTCAGGTACTATCCCAGATTTCTTAACTCTTAGCCATGGGCCCTGCTCAGAAATGTGCCACATTTTAACGTTTATTAGAAAGGATAGGACACAGAGCTGAATGGAACCCACATCCACAACCATCTGTATGAGCCACAGGTCCACAGTCCTGACCAATTCCGTTTGACACTAATGTTACTCTACATGAGTAGAGTTCAATGAGGGTTGATATGGGATGTGACAGGGTAAATCAGAATTAGATTAAAAACAAAAGTTTAGAAACCGATGCTACACTGCAGAGCAAATGGGACTTGAAGGCCAAATTTCCCCTAACTGCCTTCAAGTGATTTTCCCTATTAGAGCGGTTGCCTGCCACCCCCCTGCTGGCAATGCCGCAATGACATCAGAAAGTAAAGTGGAATGCATATAGGAAGGTTTGAGATATTCCTCTTTAAATACAATACATATATACTTAATATATAGCAATTAACTTCTGGTCAGGAGTCTGCAGGCAGCAGGCTGCCCCAAGCAGATAGGAGGGGAGGGGGCCCAGAGCTGGGACAAGTACAAAAGACAGGTCCAACAACAATGCCTGCTGTCAGCAGCTGAATTATTTTTATACAGGAATTTTTATCTCTATTGTACAAACAAGTACGTGTCTGTGCTGACTTGTTAAGCAATCCACTTGTATGTAGAATAAGATTTTTTTTTCTTTCTTGCTACCAGTCACACAGCTCCAAGATCAGAAGAAATACATAGTCTTTGAAGCTGCTCAAATGTTTTAGTTAAAAGGACAGCAGTTGTTTTCAAAGATCCAAGAGTATCTTTATCAGAATTAAATTTTTCCTTATTGATTTTTTCCCCTTAACATAACAAAAACATAACATGAGAAGGTTACGATTTATTATTAAAATTTTTTTTCAGCCTTTAAATCATTCTTCAGTAGCCAATGTTCACTTTTAAATGTAAAGGAATAATTTTTTTTTTAATCTTAGGGTGGGATTGAGTAGGAGAGAGAAACTCATGAGATTTAAGATTTAACATTGGTTAGTGCATTGTTTTAACAGTGAACTCAAAAGATTTGGGGTGGGAGAGTTAAAATGGGCAGTAAATGGTTCAGTGTGGGCTTCCCCCTAAATGTAAATAAATCATAAAATCATAGTATACCTTGAGTTGGTGAAGAAAAACGCTTCAGGTATGGATTTTGGGTCTTGGGGGTTTGTTTTTTGTTTGGGGTGGGGGGATTGACCAAAGATAAACTCCATGCCTAAAACATACAAGATCAGACTTGGCACACATAGTATTTTGTGCTCCAACTAACATAAAAATCCAAGCTACACCTTATTTCCCCTAAAAATTAACAGATGTGATTTTTTGCAGTTTTTTTATGCATCATTACATATCAAGAAAATGAACAACTGATGAATATAATTTAAATGCCCTGATGCTTAGCAGGAAGCTTCCGAGTGTTTCTTAGAAAGTTCAAAAAGAAAATAGAAAGAGGAGTTAGGTGCACAACAGCACCAGTGTTCCTTTTTGAAAGCACCCTTGCAGGTTTCACAATAATTCCATTCTTTATTTTAATGGGAGTTTTTAATCAGTGGATTCCCTTCTATCTAAAACTAAGATCAAATTGTAGGTGTAATTGTTCAGCACCAATGCTAACAACAGTGGGGACACAAACAAAAACTCATTGTGAGTGACCAAAGGTCCCCAGGTATCCCCTTCATCAACATACCTGCTCCAGGTTCCCACTGGGAATTCCCTGGCGGAGATGAATTCAGTTCTGAATAACATGCTGCCAACCCTATCTGGAAAAGGGTGTGCAAGGCGCCTTCTCGCCTCTTTTACAGGAAGTTTAAACCTGATCATCTCACCTTCAAGTGGATATAATTTGTTGTTTAGCACTCTGAGAACTTGGTATTTTATCTATCTAAAGAGATCAAAAAGAAAAAAGGAGGGCAGAAGAGGGAGCGAGCTGAGGCCCAGCCTGGCTCTGGTGCACATGTCAATCGTGCACACCGCGTAGCCTTTCAGAGGAGCAACCTGCTCAGGTAAACTTTCCAGCAGCATTGCATCAGATCCGCTCAGATCAGTCTCTAGGGTGAACCAAGAGATGAAACACTTTGACTCCCTGTCTGCAAACTTCTAATTCGCCAGTTCTTGGCAGTGTTTTGTTTCAGGAAACATGTGTATTTTTCTTTATATGTTTTTTGGATCTACCACAACTGTTTCTGACAGCTGTTGATTCTGTTAAATGAACACATTATTTAAAAATCTTTAAAACCTCAAGCAACATGGACTCAAAAATATAATGGTGCGAAATTTTAATGGAGCTCTAGCTGAGAGTTGGTTGGAAAAAAAGTACAAGTGAAGGTAGAGAAGTCCTTCAAGTCAGCAATAGATTTAAACTGAGTGGAGGGGGGGGTGTGTTTAATGGGGAAAGAGGGGTGTTGCAAATCACCACAAATATTTACACTGTACTCCCTTTGTTCAAATCACATACTTTTAGCAGGAAAAGCTGGAATTGTGGCTATTTAAAATTTTAAATATTCAAACGCCTGTAATTAACCATATGAAACAAATTATGTTGCATTTCTCCATACCAGCACATGCAAAAAAATTCTGGTGGTGGATTGGGAGGTGGCAGAGTTGGGAAGACAAGTCCAGGAGGAAGAAAGGATGATGTTTTCATTTTGCTGCAGATCAAAGGAGAACAAGAATGGAAACTGTGGCATATCGAGCATTTTTCCATTGCTGTCTTTCACACTGGGCTATCTAAGTTTATACAATTCCCCAGACTAGCTGCATATTAAGCTTGCTGTGTACAGCTTTATTATGGTGCGGTGGTGGAAGAAGCATTAATATTCCGGCTCCGCATCTGACAGGGCATTTACATGCGCCCATCTGAGCGGCACCTGAGAGCTCCTCCAAGGTGCAGTAACTGTGCGCCTATTGTAAAGGCAAATGAAGCTCACCTATTCCCTGCTGGGATCAGAAGTGACCTCAACACCCCCCATGCCTCAAATCCTTCCCTTGCCAACCTAACTCAATGCCATCGCAGAATGACGAATGAGCTCAGAAATAGACCCCAAGTTACTAACCCTGCTAAGAACAGCAAAAGCCTTTGCTGAAATGTTTTAAAAATGCATAGGGAGTGCAGCTGGCCAGTAAAAAGCAGGGAGACAAATTCCAGTGAACCCAATATGGAATACGTTACATTCTAAAACTGATTAGAAATACAGCCTGATGTTTACGGGCTTCAAATTGAGTTTGGCATCAAGCATACTGGCTTTAATAATGCTGGCATTTTTTTTATTATGATTATTTTAAATCTGCCTTCGGTTTCTAGGAGCACATGTCGTGAGCTAAAGAATTCTTATTTGTCAGGTTACATTTCCTGGAAATTAAGTTTGTGACAGAAAATGACTCTAGTAGCAATAATATGGTTCATGCTCAAATTAATTAGGTCATGTTGTAAAAACTATGTGGCAAATTACAAAGGTAAATTTACTGATATTGCCCAGTGCTCTATACCATGGTAATAAAGGGGAGAAACTGTTTAAGGATGCTTATTTACCTGGATAGGAGAAAAAAGAACAGAGGAGGGAGGGACACAATGGTCAATTTCCTATTTGCATTACAAATAAAAATATTAGTCATTATCTGTTAAATTATACAGTCTAAATATATTTTATGAAATTTATTTATGTCCTCCAAATTGACACATAACATAAAAACCTGCTTGATTTGAAATAATGTTAAAAGTGGGCTCTAAGTAAGAATCTTTTTTTTTTTCAATCCTTGAAATAACAACACTGCTGACATAGCCATGACCCAAATGAAATCTGAACAAGCAGAAAGGTACTAAGGATCCTTGGCGATTAAATCTCATGCTAAAAAAGTGGCAAGGTGCCAAGCTGGGTCCAGCTTGATGCTAAGTGCTTTTTATTGCACAAAGCTGGTACTACTGTATGTAAAAACAGACTTGGGCTTGGGGTAAATTTTGTCAAATGATTTCTCTGTGCAATAAAGGGTGTGAACAGACTAACCAAAGTAGATTAAATTAACATCGAGTGACGCAATCTCGGTGCATCTCCCTAGCTGTGCTTTCTACTTCGGTTAAATTTAATATTTTCCCCCAAAGGAAAGCCAAACTTTCTTCCTTTCTCACTGACTAGTGTGCGAAGTCACCATTCACCTATTCTCCTTTATCAAACGCTTTCATTGAGAAATCATGAAAATCTGAAAAATGTTTCCTAGGATTTGCATGTTTGTTATATACCCCAATTTAGTACTCTTGCATTCACCAAACTACATGGAGACTGCAGTGTGAAATTACTGATTTTCCAAGACTCTAGAACGTGCCATTAATATGCATCCAACTCGCCTCTTCCCTGAGCTGAAGGTTGCCTGTCCTGACCCTGCCTACACGTTTCCACACCCAGTTGCATTTTCTAGCCCACGTGCAGCTCCACAATTAAATGCCACATTCACTAGAAGAAAGGTGTGCAAAACATCTTTCAGATCCTTTATAGTAAAAGGCACAACTTGCAACACAACAAGGAATGGGGTGATTTAAGAAATTACAGCACTGTTTTTTTTTTTTAAGCTTTCACAGAACAAACACAGAGAATGGGAAGGAAACTTTGTCCCCCTCTGCTCTCGTTCTTGAAGTGAATACATATTTGTGTTTCCAATAAAAGGCCATTTTTACATTAACTGTCTGTAACAGCAGGAGACAGAAAAACTAACACAATCTCCACATCACACACAGGATGATCTTCATATCACGTGGACCTATTCTCAAAACTATTATTTATAAAAGACAACCAGGAAAATGCACAATGCATCTCTTCTGTGCCACCAAAAGGGTAATGTCTGAAGAACTTTGAGCTCGTTGGGATCTTCTACATTTTAGATATATGTATTTTTTTCCTTTTGGCTTTCCAAAGTAAATTTAGCAGCCATGCGGGCCACTGTGTTTAATTAAGCTTTCAAAAGTCCTCTGACAATGCCAACAATTGTAGGACACTTCTGCGGCTCAATCATGCAATCACTGTGACAGTTCTATTTACAATTTGTCTTAGAAAGAGTTTCTCTGACATTGTACTTTGACAAAACATCCAAGCTGCCAGTTCACAACCTTTCTCTGTCTTATTTACAAATACAGCTTGTATATAGGACTCCCAGTTTCATGAACATGAGTCTTTGGGTAGTGGCCTCACAAACATAGGCTCCGTAGGAAAATCTTAGGTATTTATTAGAAAACAATATTCCTCACTCTCTGAATTCTGAAGATAAGTAAAATGTTCACAAGTATATTGGGTTTTTTGGTGGTGGTGATTTTTGTTTTAGCTGCCATGCTGAAAATTCACTTCATAAGTCAGTAGTTTTTATTCAGAATCACACAAATAAAGAGAAATGAAAAATAAGTAGTCATAATTGGATACTATAATTTATAGTCTCATTTACAATTGCACTGTAAAGTACACAAATACATCCTTCAGTGAGAGCTAGGAAAGAATTAGAATGGGTACAAAAAGAAAAAGCAAGTTAATTTTCTAAATTCTGAAAAAGCGTAAGTATGTTATACTTCATTTATCTTTAAGTAACATGCTAATGTATTTCCATTTTGAATTAGTATTTCCTCCTTCATTAGAGTTTCTGTCTTACATATCATTATCTAAATATCAGTTGTATTGTCTGGGCAAATAATTTTAAATACCCTGATATAAATGTCTATGTTCATGATTATAAGGAGAAAAAATGTTATATATCAATAGCAGCAGAGTACACTACATTTCATAGGACTTGTCCTATTTTTCCCCATTCTTTCAAAAAGCTAACTTCATGATAGCCCAATCTTAATTTAAAGATTCCTATGTGCAATCAGCCAAAGTCTCAAATCTGACACGACAGGATCATATTTTTGGCATCTTCTAATAAGAACATAGCAGTTTCACATTCACTCATCTTTGATGAATATTTCCCCCATGATAAAATATGAGACAAAAAAACAAAACAAAACAAAACCCCTATCAAAAGCTCTGACTGCCAGTCAAAGGTTGTTGATATCTGATGGTGGATATTTGACATACATATCGATGAACTGGGCCACACAATGTAAGCTGCTAATTTCCAGTTACATTAATATTATGTCAATGGTCTCAATGGATCACAATCACACAATACTTTGAATATTTGAATAAAATGGAAAAAGCAACCTGATCAACGTTTGTCTATTTAGTTAACGTGTACATGGATGAAGTTTGGGAGCACATACCTATCTATACTCCAGGTAAAAAGCAGCCTCTCTAAAAACTACTCAGCTTACTCAAGAGGCCTATGCAGTCAAAATGCATACTATTTTACTGAAAATTTAAAGAATTCTACCTTATTCTTCTATCTGAGAGCCCCAAATTCTAAGCTTTATTTATCTTAGGAAGATCTGTCACTGTTTTATTCTTGCTTCCTGCCTATAAAATGGCACAGACACACAGTGAACTCAAATCCAACTTACATCACTTTAATAAAGCCTTTCCTACCCAGCGCACTTAGATGACTACCTTTTATGTGGTTGCCAAACATATTCTTCCAGAGATTCATCAATATATCTCTTTCCTTAATTCAAAGCATTGCTACTCCTTTCTTTTTGTGACACAATTCAAATATCTACTGAATGATTACTGGTATTTTTTCCTTCCTCATCATAAAAAGAAAAGCAGACTTGGAATTGTGAAGACGTGCTTTAGAGAAATGGGCTGGGGATACACAGCCGTCTTTCAGAACTTCGCTTCAGGGGCACCTGAGGGCCAGAGTATCAGAATTTATGTGCAATGGTAGAATGTTAATTTCGCCATAGGAAACTCTTAATTCATTACCGTGAATTATGAGAAGTCGTGATTCTAGTTACTGACATCTCGCTTTGAGATGTGACCACTATTTATGTTCAGCCAATTCCAGGGTGGGAACAGGTGATTAAACACAATGAAAGGAATCAGGACTTTGTAATTATTTATGCATGAAAGGTTTACCTCACCTGGGTCATAGCACTTGTGCACCCATTGAGTGTCTTAGACACCTTAGATAGCATCTCATTTCAGTGAAATTATTTAGTATTAGCCCTATAAAATATATTTTAAATTTGCTCTTTTTTTGGCTTCTCGGGCTCTGCCATTGTACTAGTTCTCTCTCTCTCTATATATATATATACATATATAATCTTTATAACAACCATTGAGTTATGGCAAATTTCTTTCCCTACAGAGATTCACAACTGTAGGAGTAAAAAGTCTTAACTATATGTAAGGCCTTCCCCCAGCTTTTAGATTCCTCCTCTAAGAACAGAGGCACAGAATTTTTGAGCTGGTTAATCTGAGACTGAATAACCTATTTGGGACCTCAGCAAGAAGTGTGGTTTTAATTCTTGCTTGACAGACACTGTGTTTTGTCTTTTAAACGAGCAGCTCGATATGTAAATACGATGTTACATCACGCAAGTGTTACTCCATATTTGGTGATTTAGCAAGGCTTTGGATCTCCGAAGACGACAAATCCCCTTCCGCCTGCTCTTGCTTCATTAATCATGCCTTACACTTCTGTTCATTTTCCTTCCAGTCACAAGACAGCACATGGAAATGGTCATTCCCATATCCTACTGGGGGGTGAGGGGAGATAAAATCTTAACCTACATGTCACATAAGCTAAATGTAGTGAATTCAGGAAAAATACTTTATAAATGCAGCTTCCCTGGTAGCAGATTTCTCATTTCACTGAAGGAAAAGTATCTGAGTGTTACTACAGAAAGCATTTTTAAAAAGAAAGAAAATGCCATGTTTGATTTTAATGATCAAATTCCAGAGGGGGGGAGAAAAAATAATATGACATTTAATCCCCTCTGGACCACTGACCTATTACGGTTCAACTTTGTGGTCAAACTAGGTCGGAGAGACAAGTTTTAGAGAATCAATTCATGGTATGCACTACCCTTCCTAAAACTGAACAACCCTCCTGCCCTTTGGGGGTGGAGAGCAGACAGAAGAAAGTGATCCACTAATAGGCATGGCGTTTTGGTCATCACAGAATCTGTATTTACTTTGTCTAATGTGCCAAATCAAACAATGTTTTGAGGGTCACTATAGAGTGTTGCTGTTTATCACTTAGAGCAGGGAATTTAAGTCCCTCTGTTAGTGTTTAATCCGTTCTCCCTTGAGCTGCTGAGAAACTCACACACCTAGCTACCTCCCTGCTAAAATTAACCGGAGAAGGGAGAGCAGTTGAATACGTGTGCGTGTTTTTCCAAGAAAATTTTTACATTGTGTTATAGCAGAAACAGTGGAGTCTGGACTGGACATTTGTAAGGGTGACATGTGGCTGTGTAAACCACAAACAAAATCAAGATACATCTGTCAAAACCACATCAGAGACAAGAGAGAGCACAGAGAAGCATTTATCATTTAGCTGAGGAGGCAGGCTGCAGGGAGCAGCCGTTCCTGTCAAACCAACCTTTTGAAATTTCCAACATGCCCTTAAACTTTTCGAGTAAGCATGTCTGTGCGCTTCAGCAACTGCCCTCTCTACTCTGGCCTGGCCAGTCGAAAATGGCATCTTAAAGTCAAGGTCACGGTGTCATCCCACCACGGGGCTGTGTTTAATTACAGCCCCATCCGGGCTGACAGCCAATATGGACCCAAGGCTAGCCCTGAAGCTCAGTTAACTCTTTCCACCTCCTCCAAACTGCCCTGTCAGCCCACCCTACTTCAGGGAAGCATTGGGAGCCAACTGCACCCCTAGGGAGGCCTGACCAGGTATCCTGAGTCAAACAGGTCATTGGCTGAACTACAAATGCCTATATGGCCACTTTGCCTCCGATGTGCCCCCAAGGCTAGAAGTGGACACTGCGAACTGGACTAAGCACAGCAAGGTTCAACACTTTGAAATGAGAAGGGAGGGGCGGGTAAGAAAAGAAATTCAGAATCAGCAGATCCAGAGAGAGGGTGTCAGGTGTGTGTACCTATTCTGCCTACATTTGACTCTGTGAGGTGGAAAATATTTATTTTTGTGTGTTCTGGAAGAAAGCAAGAGGAATGATTCCTTTAACATTACAGGGCTGCCATGGACAGTCACATGGAGAAATACAGAAAGCACTTCACCACTCCTTACTGCTTGGCTACAGCACCTCTGAAAATGAAAAGAAAACATGCAAACAGCTTTTCTCCTTGCTTCTCATTTACCTGCTATGTGTTCCTGTTTGGGGCAAATTCCTCTAGATGACGTTGATAAACAATCGTCATCCTCTGGCGTGACCTGGATGCCAACCTCCACGGGATTGGATGCTTTTTTCATCTCGATTGGTGAAGGGGAAGGTGGCTTATCCACAGCTTTTTCTAAGCAGAGGCTGCCATTGCATTGTTTCCGTTTGTGCTCGATAAAAATAAGAATGTCCCCCAATGGGAAGTTCATCTGGCACTGCCCACAGGTGAGGAGGTCATGATCCCCTTCTGGAGCTCCCAACGGGCCGTGGTCTGGTTCATCATCTGTAAGAATGGCTTCAAGAGGTTCGGCTGTGTTTGGAGAAACAAAAGCACAATTAGTAGAGTGCCAGAGAAGAGAGAAAAGGGGGAAAATATATTATCAACCCCAACCCATCCCACCACATTATGTAAAGTGTTTCTAAGCTTGTTTACAGAATACTCAGAAAACGTGAGCACACAAAATGTACAAGGACATGGAGGTTATCAACAAGAAAGCAAATTTATCAATAAGGCAAATCATCATAGATTACTTGCATAACTCCAGAGAAAATGCACACACACACACACACACACACACACACACACACACAACAAATGTGCCTGATTTGTAAGTTTAGAAAGAATGTGACTTAAATAAATAGTTAACACAGGGAAAATAAAGAAAGCTTAAAAAAATAACTACAGGAAAAACTAGTAAAAACATGGATTGAAACCAAATTTGTTTCTTTTTTCCTATATACTAAGTTGCCCATTGTGTCAAAGAATAAAAGAAGAGGTGAAAAAACACACACGCCCTTTGTGTGTGAATGTATATACTAAGTATACAGACCTGGCTTCACAAATTAGAAAGCTACTACATTACATGAAAAATGTACCACATTTACACTATGAAAATATATATCTATTCACCTGTGAAAATATATATATTCACATATGAAACAGATCTCAATAATAATCATAACGCAGCATAATTCACACTGCCAAGAACCTTTCTGATCTCAGTCTCAGCAATGCCACAAAATCAAAGAAATACCAAATTCACTGGCCATTCTTCTCAGACACATTAGCTAAATGGGATACTTTTGAGTACTTAAGAAAATAAGCCAATTAGTCATTTTTTTTATTCTGAGAAAAGGAATGCCTGAAATATTCTAAACATGTTTGCACACGGTGGCATCTGTGACATAAAAATCAGGATGGTCAAGCAAACATCACATTTCAGAACAAGGCTGAGAAGTTCTTTCTGAAGACTAGAAATACTTTGCCTAATGTTGTCAAAGTTGACTAATTTTCTGAATGAGCTCCAAAACGCTTCATTATGAGACTATTTCTGCACACATAATCACCAGCGGATGGTATAACAAGGTAGACATGTCTTTCCTGTTTGCTTTTTTTTAAAACTTTGTACCAAAATACTCCATCATCTATTTGAACAGCTTCTATCATTTTTTCACCTTCCAAAGGGGAAAAAAGAGTCGATAAGTCTCTGCTCGTGAAACCTTAGGCTCGCTCTATCAAAAAAAAAAAAAAAATCACAATATACAAAACACATCCAGGATGCTGCCAGTTAATAAAACGAAGCAGAAAAAGTACAAGTCTTAAACAGTTAATCAGTCTGACCTTCTTTAGCAAGCTGCCAATTTCACATTTAATGAACTTAAAGCCACAGAGAATCAAAAAATAGATTTTAATTTGAGTGTAGAATATTGGAACAGATTTTGATAAAGTGCAAAAATCCAGTGAACTCAGGTTAAATTTATTTCAACCCTACCCAGGCTGAATATTGAGGGGGAAGATCTGGAGTAACTCCCAGATGTGCTAGGTGAAATAATATTGAGAGCCCTGCCTAGCTGCACCTGTGCTCAAGTAGGACATGTCATAATTTCTAGCCTCTGGTACTCCTCCTAATTTAACATAAGGTCACCACAGGAATATGAAGGTTATATTCCTCCTAATAAAGACAGTAAAGTAAGCACTTATGTTTCTCTGCCCCATGTACTGGCCAAATGATAAACACAGAATACACATGCAATACTTTTCAAATAAAAGGAGACAAACGGAAGTGCTTCTGTATTGTGTCTTTCTGTCATTTTTCTCCTACATGCTTTCATTTTTACCAAGTGAGGAACTGAATAGAGAAGTCATTCTCAAATATCCTTACTATTTGAATTAAGGATTTGATCCTTAAAAATCCTGGCTACATGACGATAAATGTGACTTTTTTGCTTAGCATTAACTACAAGTTATGAGGTTTACAGATGGAAGGCTCGGGGAAAATATTTTATTTTATTAAAGTTAGTAGTAAAAAAGCATTCCACCGTTAAGATTCATTTATTTATTCCCAAGGCCTGACATGTTACTGAAAGTGGGAATATTATTTAGGAGCAAAGGTATCAAATAGTTAAAGGTAATGCGGTTCACAACAGACTTGGTTAAAGTCTTCTAAATGTAGTGACTGAACTGATTTACAATCAAAACCAGGAAATGAAGTGGTAATTCAGAGGTTGCTGATTACACCTCCACATTTCACCTAATTAATTTTATAGGAGGCAAAGTTCTTGAAAATAACAAGATGATCAAATGTACAGATATAAAACCTGTAACCTCAACATTTTCTATGCTCTTAACGTAAATTATTGCTAATTAACAAGAATTATATCCTAATGTATGAAATACATTTAACATCGGTCTCCTTGCAAAACATTTGGCTAGTGATGTTCAGAGAAATACCAAAACGTGTTTTTATTATTGCTGCTGTATTATTAAAAATCAAAGTGGGACACAAAGAAAATATGAAAATACAATTCTCTTGGTGAAGCCTACTGATTTGCACTGACATCTTTTCTCGGTGGCAATCAACATTTCCTTTCTGGACATCTGATAATTTCTCTGCATTTTAATGCAAATTCCTCTTTCCCTAAAAACCTTCCTAACCTCAGCCATTTACCCCCTCCCTCAATTCAACTCCATCCTCCTTCGCCCCCACAATACTAACATTTCTAAGCTCCAGCCCAAACTCCGGCTACAAAGCAGGGAGTCCTCGATTGAAGTGGAAGGGAGTGGGCAAATAATCATAATAATTAGCCGCGAATTCTCTCTACAAGGGGAGGAAAAAATAGAAAAGAAAATGCTTCTGCGTACAAACAGCAAGACAGCCTGGAACGTCTCAGTGTTCCAGCGACAGGCTGAGATCTCTTTCCTCTCTCTCTCTCTCTCTCTCTCTCTCTGTTGTTGCAAAAGAATAAATGTAGGGGGAAAAAATCCTTGGAAGAAATGTTGGTAAGGAGTAAGGGACACGGGGGCTGCCGGGGAGGCAAGGGGGAGGGGGAAAGGGAGATAGGTCTTCAAGTTTGCTTTCCAAGTCCTTCCCCATGATTGTCTTAACAGGGTAAAGAAGCAAACGGAGGCTGAAATTCAGAGAGGAAAAGCAAAGAAACAAAAGCGAAGCCAGGGGCTACGGGCCCGGGGCAGGGGGCCCGGCAGGGGTGGGCTGCGCAGAAAGTGAAGTTGGGCGCCGGGACTCAGAGGCACAAAGCGAGCAGCGTGCTGGCTGCAGGCTCCCGCCGCGCTCGCTGCGAACACGTGCAGCAGCGGCCGCCGGGCCTTGGGCCCCAGGGGCTGGGAGGCAGCGGGCAGCCAGAGGCCCCGATCGCTGCCTCCACGCCGGTCCAGCCGGGCCGCGAGGTGACGGTTCCCTGGGCCTGCCAGTTGGTGAAAAAGGAAATGAGGCTTGGAAAACCTGGCTGGTTAACCCGGGGCAGTCTCGGTATCACCGCACACACTCCAAGCGCAGGTCTTGAGATTCATTCTGTGTCACACGCTTACACTTTTTACTTTAGGGGGATCTCTGCAAATGCGTTTCCCCCGCAATTCTGGGCACTGGGTGTGCGCGCGACAGCGGCTGCGGTTATTCATTATTAATGACGCTGCTTGCTCGCATCATTATGATGATAACTATTACTATTGTTGTGATTCCAGGCTCCGAGGCCAGAGCCGCGGGAGACGGGGAGGGGAGTGTCGGGCTGCTGAGCCGCCCGGCAAGCCCGCGGTGGCCACCGAGGTCTGCGCTTCGGGTAGGGGTAGGGGTTAGAGGGTGGGGGTCTCCACGTGAACCTGGAGACCAAGTGCAAACTTGCCCTGTACCTCCCTTCCGTCAAGCCCCGAAGCCCAAGAGCGCGCATTCCCTGTCCCTCCCTACCAAAAATGCCTGCCCCAAAAGAAAGCGAAAACTGCACCCCGCTCAGCGCCTGGCGCGCGCTAGCCTCAGCTCGCGCGCGGGGGTGTCGGCCACGCGCCCGGGCGCTTCTCCGCGGCCCTGGCCAGAAGCATTTTTAAAGTCAAAATGAAGAACAAAGACATAAGGGGTGATGGGGGAGAGAAAGGGAATTCTGCCTAACCGTTCGTTCCCCCCACCCCCACCCTCGCAAAGCTCGTCCCTCTCTGGACGAGAATCGCCGGGCAGGAGGTGGGGGAGGCTCTGGTACAGGTTCAAGTTCGTTGAGCTTTCTTGATCTTGTTCTGCCTCCTAGCGACCGAATAGCTCATTCAGCCCACGTAGCGGAGTGGGGGGGTCCTGAGGACCGGGATGGCTCCCGCCCCCTCTGCGCACCCAGAAAATGAGAAGAGAAAGGAGTGACCTCTGCACCCCCTCCCAAACTGGCCCTTTAACCCAGTGCCGGCACCGGTAAGGGAGGAGGGGGAATTAACCCTTCCAACCTGGAGTGTCCCAAGATGGACCTAAGAGGGAGGGGGGTACGAGGGAGCAGCCTGGACTGCGCGCCCCCATCCGTCCTTTGAGCCCCCACTGCATCCTTCCAAAGAAGGGCCCGGCTTTCCCGAGTCCTGCGAACACTGCCCTTCCTTCCCGCCGGTACCTGGCCGGTCTGTAACTTCACACCGCCGCGCGCCGCGTCTGATCCGCATCCGGCGCGGCCGGGGGAGTGGGGGGCGGGGGAGAGCGGCGAGGGAGGGATGCGCGGGGGTGGGGAGAGGGAGGGCCCCGCAACGTGCCGGGGCGGGGGAGCTTCCGAAGTGTGTGACAAGTTCCAGGGCCCAGTGAAAAATTCAGTTCCCTGTGCGCACCCCCACACACACAGACTCCTTTAAAAAAAACAGAATCAAGTATAGGTGGTCCTTTAAATTTGCATCAAAATTTAAAATAAGAATCATAAATGGGGTAGAGGAAGATGTGGGCCCTTTCACGCTTTTCTTTCCCTTGCTGCCAAACTTTCCTAAGTGCCCACTGCCCGCCTTTCCGGGCGCACTCAGCCGGACAGCCGCCGCCGCCACCATCATTACCAGCCCCCCTTACACAGATTGAAAGGAACCCCTGACCAAGCCAGACTCAGAGTAGAGGGCAAGACCCCGAGGGTGGGGTGCGCGGGGTCCTGGAATCCAGCACCCCCAAAATGTGTACTCGAAAACACACTTCTCTCCTGTCCCTCTTCAGTCCCCCCCACCCCCACCCCCCGCCACCTGGCCTGGCCGGGCTTGGGCGCAGGGGGCTGGTGGCTAGGTACGCGGGAGGGGGGGCAGGGAAAGCACGTGGTGACCTCCCCGCGGTCCCGAGCTGTGGACAAGAGACGTCTGAGAAAGTACCCAGGGCGGAGGGGAGGGGGTGCACAGAACACGCTTTTACAGTTGCTTTGCAAAATTTAAAAAAAAAAAAAAAAGCTTTGCAAAGCTGAGTTTCACCCAGCCGATTTCGCAGTCTGGGAGGTCGTGGGGAGGTCTGGGCATTGTCCCGAGGGCGGACCGGGACCGCAGGCCATGCTGGCGCGGAGTCACTGAGTGGCCTGCCGCCGTGCCCGGCGGGTGGGCGGCGGGCGCCAGGTGGGCGATCCCAGGCTGGGCTGGGGCGCGGCGGGATCGGGCGAGGCCCGGGCGAGGCCCGGCCGCCGCCGCCGCCGCCTGCTCCGGGGCTGCCGCGCCGCGCTCGGTCCTCTGTCTGTTTGTTGGCAGGAGGCTCCCGCACACGCGGTGCTTGTAAACATTCAGACACGAGATTTTTCCCAATCAAAATCCACTTCCACTTTTTTTGAAAATCTTCCAAAAAATAGTAAGAGGAGGGAGTTCCTCTCTCCCTCTCCGTGCCGCCGGCGCCCTAAGTTTGCAACTGAAGGGGTTTTGGGGAAGGGGGCGATAGTAATTTTTTTTTCTGGAATAGAGATTGTGAGATTTTTGTGGGGGGGGGGTGGGGGAGTCAAAGAGGAGCTGGATACAGAAAAGGGCTGGCAAAGCGTTTGGCTTCTGTTTTGGGGGCAAGAAATTGTACATTCTCTTGCCTTGTTTCACTTCATTTATTTTTGTTTGTTTGTTCATTTATTTGCAAGTCTTCTCGCTGCCTCTGAGGTTCGGCCGGGAGGGGCGGGCAGCGGCAAACCAAGCGGCAGCAGTCCGGGCTCCCTCCCTTCGTCTCCCGCGTGCCCCCGGCGGTCTCCTCCCCTGGCCCTCGCTCCTGCCCTTCGGCGGCGGCGGCGGCGGCGGCGCGGGAGGGCCAACGCGAGGAGCCGGCACAAAAGGCAGCGGGACAAACACCCACCTCGGGCCGGAACAAAAGACGGCAGTGCCGGCCGCGTCTCCCGTCCTTCCCGGTCACCCGGCTCTCCCCTCCGCCGCGGCCCCTCTCCCGACTCGGCGGACTCGGGAGCGCCGGGGACCCCCCTTCCACGGTCCCACTTTCTCACTATTGTGGGGATGACTACTTTGCCCCTGGTGCACACTTGACCGTGAGCGCGCTGGTGTCTAAAGGCCAGTCTCACCTCTTTTCTCCCCAAGAATTGTTTTTCAGACTTGGACTTACTCCCCCCCTACCCTGCAATTTTCCTACATTGAGTGGAAGCAACCCCCCTTTTCCTATCAACACCCACCCCCAGGCTTACATGTGAGTTGTTCGCATCCTTAGCATTGTTCATTATTTTGCAAAACTGGGGGGGGGGAATCATCACATTCCTTTTCGAAAAGAGAAATGAAGCGGCGGAAAGGAGGAAAGAGGAGGAGTCAAATTTTTGCAAAATTAAATAAAATTAAAAGGTGCGTGTTATCTCAAAAGTGCATACACGGCTGTGGTTCGAGACGGGATGAGGGGATTTTTTTTATATCCCTTTAATCTCTTTTACCTCGACTCTCGGAGGTTTTTCTCGTGAAAAATTAAAAAATGCATGCACACACCCCTTTCTCCCCCTCGCTCTTGCTTCTCGTCCTGCGCGCTCTCGTGATTATTAATAATTATTATTACTATTATTGGGTTACTTACGCGAGAATTCCCGTTTGCTTAAGTGCTGGGGTTTGCCTTGCTTGCGGCGAGACATGGTGGGCTGCGGGGCGGGCGGCGGCGGCGGCGGCGGCGGCGGCGGCGGCGGGCGGACGACGGCTCGGTTCACATCGGGAGAGCCGGGTTAGAAAGAAGGAGACTCCAGAGAAAATATCTTCATCAGTGCCTTTTGACATCCAAAATAAATTAGAAATAATACAAAGATGGCGCAGGGAAGATGAATTGTGGGAGAGCCGTCATGGCTTTTTTTTTTTAAGCAAAAAAAAAAAAGAGAGAGAGAGAGAGAAGAGAGATAGAGGGGGAGAGAGAGAGAGAGAGAGAGAGAGA
>CAUYQG010162073.1:0-56852 GCA_963574415.1 Tarsius wallacei | reverse complement strand
TATACTTAACCCTGAATTGTACCCCACATCTTTATAATAAACAAATTTTTAAAAAGTTTAAATATATTTTAGATAAGAAATTTAAAATTCTAATATTATACCATCAAATCATTTTACCATTGGCTTTATATTTTATTAAAGCATGCAAACAAGCAAAGAAGAATAATATTGCCAAGATTTTCTTCATTTACTGAATTGAGCATCTTTTATTTATTTTTTAATTGATATATGACAGCTGTACATATTTTCAGGGTACATGTGATAATTCGATATATTCATATAATGTGGAAAGATGAAATCAGGGTAATTGGGGTATGCATCACCTTAAATATTTATCTTTCTTAATGGTAGGAACATTTGAATTATTGTCTTCTTCTAGCTATTTTAAAATGTACAATAGAATATTGTTAACTACTTTGACCCTATTAATCTATTGAATACTAGGTCTTATTCCTTCTATCTAATTTTATATTTGTAAGCATTAATCGACCCCTCTTCATTCTCTCTTCCTCTCTACCCTTCCTGGACTCTGAAAACCACTAATCTTCTCTCTACCTTTATGAGACACTTTTTTTTTAGCTGCCAAATATAAGTAAGAATACGAGATATTTGTCTTTGTGTGTTTGGTTATCCCTTAACATAATGGACTGGGTAGGGTGACTCACACCTATAATCCCACTGCTTTGGGATGTTTAGGTGGGAGGACTGCTTCAGGCCAGGTGTTAGACTAGATGGGGCAACATAGTGAGACACTGTGTCTACAAAGAAATAAAAGAAAAACCTTAGCCGGATGTGCACCTGAAATCTCAGCTACTCAGAAGGCTGAGCCAGGATGATCTCTTGAGCCTAGGAGTTAGATGCTGCAATGAGTCATAATTGTGTCACTGCACTCCAGCCTGGGTAACACATTGAGACCCTGTCTCAAAAGTAAAATAACAAATAAAAAAAAACCATGATGACCTCCAGTTCCAATCATGTTGCTGCAAATGACGGAATTTCATTTTCCCCCCCGCCCCCCGGTAACATTCCATTTGTGTGTGTGTGTGTGTATATGTATACACACATATGTATACATACATACAAACACACCACTTTTTATTTATCCATTCATCCATTGATAGGCACTTAGATTGAGTCCATATTTTGGCTATTGTGAATGGTGCTGCAATAAACATGGGAGTTCAGGTATCCCTTCAATATATTGATTTCCTTTTTTTGTATATATACCAGTTGTGGAATTGTTGGATCATACTTTGGTCCTATGTTTTAGTTTTTTGAGCAACCTCCATACTGTTTTTTATAGTGGCTGTACTAATATATATTTCCACCAATAATGGACCAATATTCTTCTTTCAAATCAAGTGTATTTTGATAATTCACATACTATTGTCAGTATTGTTGATTCTGTCTTCTCAAAAAATGAAATCAAAGCTGATATATTTTAAACATTTACTTATCACTGAGTCTGTGCTTTTCACAGCACTCACACTAGTTCCCAGAGAAAATAAAGTCACTTACATTTGTTTTGTTTTAATATGGACATAGTCAATGTTATAAGTCCGATATTATTGCCTCTGCCAGGCTATTTGGAAAAAAAAAAGTCTTTTGGTTGTAAATCTGAAGAATCATAAGAAAAAAATGAGGTTATGACTTTGCATGCAGTTTATACAAAACAAAAATACCCGTTGTTCCTTAGTTCTTGAAAATTTTATACAGAGTGGGTATTTCACTGTAAGATTGTGACAGGGATAATTTAAATAGCATTCAATTCCACAAGAGTGATGTCTACAGGATATTAGATGATAACTAGAAAGTCGTATGTGTTCTTGTGTATGTTTCCCAAAAAGTAAGGTGGTAATTTTGCCAGCAATTTGCCAGGGTCTGTGCTTAGTTGTGTATTCACAAAAAGTCACCTTTTTGTACATAGCCATGCAGATCTTGGATACTTAAAAGGAAACTCAGGTATTTAAAATATAATACATTTACTACTTAAGGCTACTAGCTCACAAGTGAGGGAGGTGAACCCAGCCTCTTTGGAAGGTAGACTTTGAGAATAAAAAATATAGGTATGAAAGAAAAAGCATTTCATGAACATCAATGAACAGTAGCAATGTCTGTTAAATGCCCTGTCCCTGTCAATGTCACCTTCCAGACTGATCTTATCAATTTCTCATTTTTAGACAGTGATTCTTTTCCTGTTCAACAACCATTTTCTTATAACTCCTTGAATGTCTTTTCTTATGTTCATTCTTTTCAAACCATTAGGATATATTAATGTACTGATGAATAGCATCAATTTCCAAACCCCACAAAGTCAAGGAAAACACAAACATACCTGACTTTCCTTCTTTTAAAAATGGCATCAATATAAATTTTAGAGCTCATAAAGCTCAGTGAGCTTACTTTATTTCATCTCTTTTTAGTTTGAACAGTTTTTATACGGATGAATTTTCTGACAACGTGTTTCATGAACTTACTTTTTGACAGTTTCAATAGACTGCACAGGCATTGTTCACCTGAAATGTACTCATTTCTATATTCCCTTTGCTTATTACAACTTTAAATAGCTCTTTCCCATTCTCCTCGAAATCACTTTTGTATTTTCGATGCAATACCCCTATTGTAGTACATTGGTGTCTTTTGGGTTTAATGAAAATTCCCATCACAGACATCTACTTTTGAGATTAAAATGTTGTGTTATATGTTCCAAGATTATGTTTTATAACTTTTGGTTTGGATATAATTTCTACCTTACAGAAAAGTTGCAAGAATAGTATAAGAAACTCCCATATGGACTTTACCCAGATTGCATTATGCTCAATTTTCTTTATTATTCTCTTTACCTACCTATTTATGACTATTTTTTCTAACATAACTGGGAATAAATGGAAAATATCCTTATTTATCCTGAAATAATTATGTTTTCTTAAGAACAGTATTTTTTTTTTGTTACATAATCATACTGCAGTTCTCAAATTGGCAGTATCTAATTCACAGTTCATATTCAAATAACTGTCAATGTCCTTATAAATGTACTTTGTAGCTGTTTTTCCCATGAACGGTTCAATCAACATCATGTATTGTATAATGTTGTCATAGTGCTATATTTTTAAATCCTCAGCCTTATTTTTCTTGACCTTGCCATTTTTTGGAGTGTAGAGGCCAGTTATTTTGTGGAATGTCCCTCATTCTGGGTTTGTCAGATGTTTCCTCATGATGAGATTCAGGTGATACATTTTGAGCAGGAATACTACAGAAGATTATGTGTCCTCATAAAAAAAAAAGTCATGTTATTTAAAAAAAAGGAAGATGTCAGTTTGTTCCAAAAAGGATTTTTTAAAGCGTCTTTTTCTACCCTTTGTTCCTTGAACAGGAAATGAATGGCCAGGTAGCTAAAATGAAACACAATCAAATGCAACCTAGTTTTGAAGTCTCCTGAGGGAGAGAAAAAACTAAAATATTGATTACAAAATTAAAGAAAATATTCCTTTTTTTCCAACTTCAGAAAGTTCTTTCTTCTTTTATTTTCTATTTTGTTTTTATGTCTAGATTCTATTTTTTTGGTCCACAAGTGTTCATTGTCTATCTGCTTCGGTGTAGACATTTTTCCTGTCACACACCAAATTAATTATTTGCTACCCATAGCTTCATTTTGAACCCATACAAATATAATTATATTTCCACTTGTTAAGACTATATCAAAATGTCCTCAATGATGGCACAATTTCTTTTTAATTTCCAGCTCAAGGGAACATGTTTCAATCTCAATTCTGTTTCCCAATTTTAACATTTTGTTACAGTTTTCACTCCTATTGTAAAACATTCCTAGATGTCTGCAGCCTCATTCCCTTCTGTGTCTCTTTGTACATTTCCGATGACTCATTCACTCCCTTCAGTTGACCATGAATCCTCCTAGCCCACCACTTGACTCTATTCTTCCTCTATTTGTCCTCAAATAATCCCTTCACTTTCTCTCAAATTAGGATCTTTAGTTCTGACTTCTTCTGGAACTCCAGACCATATTTACAAGTGCCTTTTGGAACTTTCCACTTTTACATCTTTCAACTAGCTCAGAGTCATCCCAGTCCCTCACCTTTAACCCTGCTTCACTTTCTGTAATTCCCATCCTGGTTATTGACATCCAACCACTTAGTTGATATTGAAACACAAGAATCCTATTTCTCCATCTACTCAACACATCTCCATTTTCCCAATTCTTGGGATTATTACCTGCTGACAGCTCCCAACTGTCACTCTCTCCACGTATTGTGGTAAGCCGGAGGGAGTGCTTGCTTTTAAAGTTATGCACCCCGCCCCCAACCCCACCAGTCTATAGCTACTGACTGGTCTTCTGGCATCCCCTTGCTTCAACATAGAACATTGTGAGAGCACCCCCAAGGGATTTGCTTTGGTCTTTGTTGCAACTGTACCACAGTCATCTTCTCTCTCTGCTGAATCCTGCTTCCCTCACCCCTTTAGAAGTGGTTCTAAGAACACTTGTGAATAAATGGAAAATAGAAATCTCTCAGTCTTTTTCCAAGGATAACCAAAGTATGAGACAACTGTAATCTGCTAGACTTGGAAGGAATAGAATTTAACAATTTGGCAGAAAATTCTACCTAGAACAGTGTTTCAGAGAAAAGGCAGATATCAGAGTTTGGGTTTGATGACAAACCATTAAGTAGCATCCCCATCCAAAAGCACTGAACCAAGTAAACTCACACACACTACCCTGCTCTATCCTATCAAAGCAAGCAAGACTTTTATACAGGTCCTCATAGCAGGGTTCATCTAATTATATTAGGGCCTAAGCTCTGGAGATATGAGACTGTCCTGCTACTATTTCCATGCCTGCTTAACTATCTGTGAGGGCTCTGCTCCACTAGTGCTTAGATCATGCAACATATTAAGATTCACTTTGAAACTTCCACAAGTATCTCCCTATGCACTTTGAAATACTGCAATGGTTGGTAATATATTTAGGCACTGCAATATCATGTCTCATTCCAAACAGATTTATAAATCTAAGTATAAACACAGCAAGTGACTTCAAAAAATGATGTGAATTATTAAATGCATTAATTATTAATTGTATCATGTGATTTTAAAACTAAATTTATGTTTACATTCACAATTTTTGAGGCAATTATGAAGAGGAACAGAATTGTTATTTTTTTCTATTTGCATGCTAAATGATATCATACACAAATACATATTATACTAAGGCATGATAAACTACTAGAAAGTTAACCATTCAATTTGAGAATTTAAAATACATCTGGATATATTATTACCCTTTATATTCCTCGCCTCTGCTGAATCTGTTTTTATTGAGACTGAATAATGTTTATACCAAATCTATTTATTAGGTATGGAGTTTATCATCTCTATGTCCAGCACAATTGTTTTACACGTTCCTTTCACAAAATTTGTAGTTCATATTAATAATATATTTAAAATAGTAAACATATTTTGAGTACTTTGTATATGTCAGTCACAGTACCAACCACAAGGAATGGTTCTAGAATTCAGAGTCAAGTATATATTTTGATCCTTAAACTACCTTAAAATTACCTTTCTGAAAATATGTGGATTTTATCGGAACAACAAAGGAATTAAAAGTGAGAAAATATTCCACAAGGATAGAGTAGGTTCTTTTCATTAGGATATTTTCATGGGATTATTCTAGCCAATAATAAGTAATTCGCTTTTATTTTTGACCAAGCTACTAATTCTCGACAAGGCTTGGAATCATATTTCTGTTTTATTTTTCCTTTGCCTAAGAAATTCATCATTTGTGAATTTTAAAAAATGGATGTTTCTATATTTAATGGAAATATACATATATTTTCATCATGTAACCATAAACACTGCATCTGGGTGTGAAAATCCTTGGATGTGATAAATAAGTTTTGAGGGGAGAAATCGCTCATGCTAAGTTTTCTTAGATACTGTGTGCCATATTTTTTTTAAGTCACACAATACATGTTTCTGATTTCTATTAAATGCATGTGTACTAAAAAGTTTTTCTTTTTACACTGAATATAAAGCTATGCTACTATCATAAAGTTAGAATTTTTGAGAAGTCTCTACATTTTCTATTAAAGTTAGTATTCAATGTCAATATTCCCAGCATAATGCAATATCTCAGCACCATATATATAAAATAAAATATATGAAACATCCAGAAACAACTGTCAGTCTCCAGTGAATACTCTGCAATCAATCTGTGCTATCATAAAATAAGAATAAAGGTCTTTGCTTAGAATTACTAGCACACCGTACCTCATTAACTAACCCAACCAATCAATTAGAGTCACTGAAAGGAGCATAATAGGACTTTGGGGGAATATAACCATTTTCCTCATTAGCTACTAACAAGCCAGTTCTCATACTTTCCTGATCTCATTATGTTTTCTACATTTCAGCCCTGCCCATTAACTATAATCCTAATAATCACCCCTCTGCTTATAGCAGCCTGTCTTGTTAATTTACCTACTGTATCACTTTTGAACATATTTCCCTGGTAGTTACAAAATTTTTTCCTTTGGAAAAACTGTCAATCCAAAATAGTCATACTTTTCATTTATGAACCTTCTTGAATCTTTTAAGCAGTCTAGTAGTAAAATGCATGGTTGAAAATTAGAGCGAATATAAAATAGACTACATTGGAAATTGGCACAGTGAGGAATTGCATTAATATTGTCAGAATGTGTACCACATAGAATGTTCTTCATGGTGAGAGGAGGCTAACTAACTAATCAGACAGGAAACCTCCTGTGAGTTGGCAGAGGGCATTCTGTTTACACGAATGACTATGATGATGCCTCTGCCAATGCTGAAGAACTTTCTCTCAGGTCTTAGCAATAGAATATAGAAATTCTCCTGCAGAGATTATTTATATGCACAGTTGAAAGTGGACTACACATCAGTTAAGTGATGCTTACTAGTTAGGATGCTTTTCTTAAATTTCTGGTGTTTTGGAAGTTATATTTTATACAGATAAGTTATTTATATTTGAGTCTGTGACTGAAACATACAGTATTAGGTGAGAGCCATATTCTTGTTGCAATAGAGGTTGTCTCTTCCTCCTTATTTTCTGCTTCTCTGTCAAACCCGTCTCTCTCAGTTTAAGGATTTGTGACCAAATTCTGTGGGTAGTTAGGAATATTATAGGTTGTCTTCAGGGTGCCCGAATTCTTTCATAGAAGCTAAAACTCTCATATGTGGATTCTTTAGACTCATATAAATTTGAGGAAATTCAACCTGAAGCTGAGCCATTTTTTGTGTTTTTCTTTTATCATTCTTGTAGTTTATACAATATTTGTTCTTTGTTTACTACTCCCACATGAAAAAGTACAAAAACATTATTAGTCAAGTTAAATATCAATCGATACTCATATCATGTTACTTTCAGTATCCTCTGTATCCTCTGTTGGGTGGTCATTTGGAAAAAATGAGTCATTTTGTTTTCCTTATTGTTTTGGGAGGACACATTTAGATATCCAAATATCTCACAGAGGACTGTCCAGATTCTAGGAAACTGTGAAAGTAATCATTTGGTTTAAGTTATTTAAATAGTTCCCATCACTTCCTGGATTTGCTTTGGCTACAAACATCTCCACATAAACCCGACAAATGATGGCCACAGATACTGAATAATATATGGTAAGTGACTAAAAGGCAATAATATTCACATGAGTGGTTTACATGAATCTTAAATCACTGGGAGAGATCATTTATATTAATATATTATTTAGCATGTCTATGAAGTACATTTATCATATTCCATTCTTTTTATCTACAAATTTTAATATACATAATATTTATACATATTTATAGGTACATGTGAGATTTTGAAACATGCAAACAATGATTAAATCAGAATATTTAGGATATTCATCACCGCAAACATTTATCACTTATCTGTGTTGGGAACATGTCAAATGTTCTCTTCTAGCATTGAAATATACAATATATACAATATACAAAATATACAATATATTGTGTTAACTATTGTCATTCTACTGTGTTATTAAACACTAGAACTTACTCTTTTTTATCTAACTGTATGTTTGTACTCATTACCCAACCTCTCTTCGTCCCCCACACTCTTCCCAGCCTCTGGTAACTGTTATTCTACTCTCTACTTCCATGAAATCAAAATTTTACCTCCCAAGTACGAGTAAGGACATAAATATTTGTCTTTCTGTGTTTGGCTAACTTCACTTAACATAATAACCTCCAGTTCCATCTATGTTACTGCATATAACAAGATTTCATTCTTATTTTAATGGCTAAATAGTATTTTATTGTGTACACATAACACATTTTAGTTATTCATTCATCTGTTGATGAACACTTAGGCTGATTCCGTATCTTGGCTGCTGTGAATAGTGCCACAATAAATATGGGGGTGCAGGTATCCCTTTGAAATACTGATTTTCTCTCCTTTGTATATATATTCACTAGTGATATTGCTAAGTTGCATGTTAGTTCTATTTTTAGAGGGGGGTGTGTGTGTGAAAACTTCATACTGTTTTTCATAATGGCTGTACTGACTTTATTCTCACCAGTAATGTATGTTCTTTTTTCTCTGCATTCTCACCAGAATTTATTTTTGCTTTCTGATAATAGCCCGTCTAACTGGTATAAGATGATATCTCATTGGAGTTGTAGTATGCATTTCTCTAATGATTAGTGATGCTGAGCATTTTTTTCATATACCTGTTGCACACTCCTGGCCACCGCATCCTTGACCTGCTGGGCTCCAGCGATCCTTCCACCTCAGCCTTCCAAGTAGCCAGAACTACAGGCGTGCATTACCACACCCAGCTAGTTTTTGATTTATTGTAGAGATGAGGTCTCGCCAAGTTGCCCAGGTGGGTCTCCAACCCGTGGGCTCAGGCAATCCACCCGCCTCGGCCTCCCAAGTGCTGGGATTACAGGCTGAGCCACCGAGCCCAGCCTTATGTGTCTTCTTTTTGAGAAATATCTATTCAGATCCTTTGCCTGCTTTTAAATGAAATTATTTGTTTTTTTGATGCTGTTGAGTTGTGTGAGTGGCTTATATATTCTGGGTATTAGTCCCTTGTTGGATTAATAGTTTGCAAATATTTTTTGCCTATTCTACAGGCTTTCTCTTCACTCTGCTGATTATTTATTATTATTGTTTTGCCATGCAGAAGCTTTTTAGTTTTATATGGTCCCAATTGTCTATGTTTGTTTTTGTTGTCTATGCTTTTGAGGTCTTAGCCATAAAATCTTTCTCTAGACCAGTGTTCTAAAAACATTTCCCCTATGTTTTCTTCTAGTACTTTTATAATTTCAAGTTTTATGTTTAAGGCTTTAATCCATGTTGGGTTGATTTTCACATATAATGAGAGAGATCTAGTTTCATTATTCTACATATGAATATACAGTTCTCCCAGCACCATTTATTGAAGAGGGTGTTCTTTCCCCAATGTTTGTTCTTGGTGCCTTTGTCAAAAATCAGTTGACTGTAAACATATGTATTTATTTCTGTGTTCTCTATTCTGCTCCATTGATGTGTGTGTGTCTGTTCTTATACCAATGTCATGCTTTTGTTGGTTACTGTATCTTTGTAGTATATTGTGAAGTCAGGTAGTGTAATACATTCAGCTTTGTTCTTTTTGCTCAGTATAGCTTTGGCTATCTGGGATCTTTAGTGGTTCCATACAAATTTTCGGATTTTTAAAAAAATTTCTGTAAAGAATGTCATTGGCACTTTGATAGGGATTGTACTGATATTGCTGTATATTGCTTTGGGTAGTATGGTCATTTTAAAAATAGTTAATCCATCTGTTCCATGAGCCTGGGTTGTCTTTCTATTTGTTTCCACTTAAAAAAAACTTTCATTAGTGTTTTGTAGTTTTCTTTGCAGAAGTTTTTCACCTTCTTGGTTAAATTTATTTTTTGTAGCTATAGTAAATAGAAATGCTTTCTTGATTTTGTTTTCAGCTAGTTTTTTTATTGGCATATAGAAAAAGCACTACTTATTTTTGTAGGTTGCTTTTTTATCAAAAGAACTTTGCTGAGTTCTTTTATCTATTCTAGCAGGGGTTTTTGGGGAGGTCTTTAGGTTTTTCTATATTTATAAAATTATGTTGTCTGCAGAGAGGTATGATTTGATTTTCTCATTTCCAATTTGAATACCTTTTATTTCTCTCTCTTTCTTGATTGCTCTGACTAGAAGTTACAGTACTACATGGAATAAGACTAGTGAAGGTTGGCATCCCTGTCTTATTGCAGTTAGAGGAAAGGCATTCATCTATTCTCCATTCAGTATAACATTTGCTGTGGGTTTGTCATATATGGCCTTTATTATGTTGAGATGCATTCCTTCTATGCCTAATTTGTTGAGAGGTTTTGTCATAAAAGGATGTTGTATTTTATCAACTGCTTTTTCTGCATCTCTAGAGATGATTATAGGGGTTTTGTCCTTCATTATGTTGATGTAATATGTTTATTGATCTGCATACATTGAATATCCTTGTATCCCTAGGATAGATCCCACTTGACTATAGTGTATTACACTTTTCATGTGCTATTTGATTCAGTTTGCAACTGAGAATTTTTGCATCTATGTTCATCAAGAATATTGGCCTATTGTGTGTGTGTGTGTGTGTGTGTGTGTGTGTGTGTGTGTTCTTATCTTGGTATCAGAATTATGCTGGCCTCATAGAATGAAATAGGAATGATCCCCACCTCTTCAATTTTATGGAGAAGAATGAGAAGAAATAGTGTTAGTTTTTCTATATAAGTTTGATAAAATTCAGAAGTAAAGACATCTAGTCATGGCCTTTTCTCTGTTGGGAGTTTGTTTTTTTTTTTCTGATTAAAACTCATTACTTGTTATTTTGTTTAGGTTTTCTATTTCTTCCTTGTTTAATCTTGGTAGGTTGTATGTTTTCAGGAATTTATTTATTTCTTCTGGTTTTCAAATTTTTTGATGTATAGTTGTTTCTATTAGTTTCTGGTGATCCTTTGTATTTCTGTGAATCTATTATAGTGTCTCCTTTTTTGTTTCTGATTTTGTTTATTGAGGTTTTTTCTTGGTTAGTTTAGCTAGGGGTTCATTGATTTTATTTCTTTTGAGAAAACAAATTTTTCTTTTATCTTTTGGATTGTTTTAGTCACTATTTTATTTAGTTCTGCTCTGATCTTTCTTTCTTTCTACTAATTTTGGATTTGGTTTGTTTTTGCTTTTCTTGTTCCTTGGGGTGCATTGTTAGGTTGTTTATTGGAAACATTTCTATTCTTCGATATGGGCATTTATTGTTGTAAACTTTCTTCTTAGCATTACTTTTGCTGTATGCCATAGGTTTTGCTATGTTCTATTTCCATTTTCATCCGTTTCAAAAGATTTTTAAATTTCCTTTTTAATGGTCTTCATTGACACAATGGTCATTCAGGAGCATGTTATTTAATTTTCACATATTTGAACAGTTTTTAAAGTTCCTATTGTTATTGATATCTAGTTTTATTTCATTGTGGTCTGAGAAGATACTTGACACAACTTTGACTTTTAAAAAAATTGTTGAGACTTGTTCTGTGTTTCAACATATGATCTATTCTAGAGGACGTTTTAAGTGCTGACCAGAAGAATATATATTCTGCAGCTATTGGATGGAATGTTTTGTAAATGTTTGTTAGGTTCATTTGGTCTAAAGTACAGTTTAAATCCAATTTCTCTTTGTTGATGTTCTGTCTAGATCATCTGTCCAATGCTGAGAGTGGGATGCTAAAATCACCAATTATTATTGTGTTGGTATCTATCTCTCTTCTTGGATCTATTTTCTCTATATATTTGAGTGCTCCAATGTTGGGTGCTTATATATTTGAGCTTATAATATTCTCTTGCTGAATTGTTCCTTTTATCATTATAGAAAGGCCTTATTTGTCTCTTTTTACTGTTTTTGTCTATTTTATTTGATCTAAGTATAGCTACTACAGCTCACTTTTGGTTTCTATTTGCATGGAATATTTTTTTCTTCTTTCAGTCTATAGGTGTCTTTGCAGAAAAACTGAGTTTCTCATAGGTAGGTAGCATATTGCTAGGTCTTTAAAAGAATCCATTCAACCAGTTTATATCTTTTGAATGGGGAATTTGTTTATATTTAATATTGATAAGTGAGAACTTACACTTGGCATTTTTGAAAATACTTTTCATTGTATAGACTTAATTTCCTTTTTCCACTCTTATTGTTTATCATTGTGATTTGGTGGTTTTCTGTAATGATAATATTTGGGTCCTTTCTCTTTCTCATTTATGTGCCTGCTGTATTAGTGAGTACTTTTCTGTATTTATGTGATGATGGTGTCCTTTCACTTCCAGTTGTAGGACTCCCTTAAGCATTTCTTGTTAGACTTTTTTTGAGTTAAATCTGTCTGAGAATATTTGAGCTTCCTGGATCTGGATGTCTATATTTCTTGAAAGACTTGGGAAGTTTTCAGCTATCATTTTCTTTTTTATGCCTTTGCCTATCTCTTCATCTGGAAAACTTAATATTCAGTCATTTGGTTAATTCAAGGTATCCTAATGTTATATAGGCTTTCTTTTTTTCTTAAATTCTTTTTTCTTTGTGACTGAATTATTTAAAAAGACCTGTCTTCAAGTTTAGAAATTTTCTTTCTGCTTGTTCTAGTCTATTGTAGACAGCTTCAATTGTATTTTTATTTCATGTATTGATTACTTCAGTTCCATGATTTCTTTGGGATTTTAAATATATTTTTCTCTTCGGTGAAATTCTCATTTAGATTATAAATTTTGATCTGATTTTTTTTATTGTTTAACTGTGTTCTCTTATATCTCACAGCTTTTAAAATATCATTATTTTGAGTATCTTTTCAGACATTTCACAGATTTTTTTTTTGTTGGAATCTGTTGCTGAATAATTATTGAGTTCCTTTTGTGGTGTTATGTTTCCTTGCTTTTTAAATATTTCTTGTGTTCTTACATTGGTATCTGCTCATCTAGCATAACAATTGCTTATTCCAATTTAATGAACTGACTTTCCTAGGGAAATACTTTTTCCTATAGATATATCTATAGTGTTGGTTAGATAGGGCACTTTGCCTTGAATTTGAGTGTGTCAATAGTCTAGTCTCTGATTTATTTTGCTATATTTAGCATCAGTGGTGTCTGTGATTCTTCAGTGTTATAGGTTGTGGTTGTTAGTGGAGGCTATAGTGAGGTTTTGTAAGGAATGAAGATCCCAGGGGGTCTAGTCCTTGGACTCCAGTGGTGGTGGTGGTGGTCTGATGGTGCCAATACTTGGATCTCCTAGTAGTGCAAATGGGTACTGGTGGCAGTAGGTCTAGGCAGGATAATTTTGGGGCCTTCAGGTGTCTTCCTTACATGCCAGTATTGGCAGCAGTAAGCAAGGTGAATGGGTGGGTCCTTGAGCCCCTGGGTGGCAAATATGGCATATTGATCTTCAGATTCCTGGTGACACATGTGGGCACTGACTCAGGATGGCACCAGGTGGAGTGACCCTGTCCTCAGTTCTCTGATTTTGCACATGAACACAGGCTGTGGCAGGTGGGGCTGGTTGATTTCCAGGCCTCCAAATGTTAAGCATGGTCACTGGCAAAGCCAGTGCAGGGGGAAGACTTGTCCTCAGAACCCATCCAATAGCAATAGGCTATCCCCAGGAACATTCTGGAAGAAAACTTATGGATGCTCTTTGCCTCATCCTCTTTATTTCCCCTTCCAGCTTTCTGGAACTTGGATGTGATGGCTGGCACAATCATCCTAGGTCATAAGGATAAGACCAGTGCCTAGGGTGATGAACTGGAAAGATTCTCGATTTCTCTGGACTCTGTTCCTTAGTACTCCCTTTACAAGCCTAGATTGACTGCCTCTAGGCTTTTATGAAAGAGAAATCAACTTCTCTTTTATTTATACCTTTTCTATTTTGATTCTCTATTTCAGGTAGTTAAACCTAAGTCTGATAGAGACCATTTTTATTTATTCATTTATTTTTTGAGGTGGAGTCTCGCTCCGTCGCCCAGGCTGGAGTGCAGTGGCACACTGATGGCCACCCCAGCATAGACCATCTGGGCTCCGGCGATCCTTCCACTTCAGCCTTCCAAGTAGGTATAACTACAGGCACGTGCTACTATGCCTGGCTAATTTTTACTTTATTGTAGAGACGAGGTGTTGTCAAGTTGCCCGGGCTAGTCTCAAGACAATTTTTATTTTACTGAAATTATTAAACAATTGTTTTTGGCTAGATGGATGGCGTGTTGAAAAAAATACTTCCATCCATATGCCAAACAGAATTTAAAAATCCAGAACCAATTTCAGTAAAACAGTTATTGTGCCAGATGATTCTGAAATTAATAATCATTTAAAAAAGTGGTTGTGGGATTTAATTTCATCTTTATGAAAACTTGTTCTAGTTATACCTTTGTTTGAAAATACATGAGTTGTTGAGTAATTTTTCTATTTTAGTACATAATTTTTATTTCATAAAGCTTGAAGAAATGTCAGTGTGTCATTTGGCAGGGACCTCTTCTTCAGATGGAAAAATCAGATTTGTTAATTTAGGGTTATTAACTCAGTAGTCGACAGACTTACTATGGACTTCAGGTTGATATTATTTGAAATTCAAAATTTATCTATGGCCTAACGGGGCCTTCTCGTGAAAGGGCAAGGCTTCTGTACTATACTGCTTTTATTTTATTTTTTTAAACTTGAACTGAAGGTCTGATTTAGCTATTTATTCTACCTGGCCACTGCTTTTCAGTATTAGACAAGATCACGTCTTCCCTTGAATTTTCATGTCAGTGTGCATATATTACGTAGTTTTTTGTATTCTTATATAAGCTCTCTCCTGTCTTTGTCTCCACATTTAGCCCACTTCCTTCCCCACTTATTAGACTGTAGACTTTTAAATAGGGAGGGGCCTGTTCTGCCTTCCCCATGGTAGATACTTACTAAATATTTGGTTCACTGAATTAACTTTATGAAAGTTATTGTTTTAGGAATGAAGAGTGAGTTGCCTGTCCTGTTAATTCTTTACTCTTCTTCAGCGCTCATGCCAACTGTTGACTTTAATCATCTGGAGAGTTAAGCATCATGCTGGTTTTGTTTACTTTAAGTACTTCTAAATTTTTTGACTCTGATCAATGAGGTGAAAAGTAATTTACATTTGATGTGTGGTTCCCTTATCTTAACCAGAATGGCAGCTCCCTGAGTGATAACTTAAATGTAAACTATGTAGCTACCCCTTGCTCCAAAAAATGCTTTGTCTTAATGCAATCATATGTAAATACAAGCCTGTAATTATTTTCTGCTATGCTTCTCTGCATTTATAGTGCTATGTACATACAAATATTTTAACCAATTACTGCATAGTTGTTCTACCTCTGGTTTGATGATAGAAAAACATCGTTTATAAATTGAGGACTTAAGCGGATGTTTCTACAAATAGAAAGATTGTCAGAATTTATTTAGCTAGTGTACACCTATCATTAATTCATTTAAGGTCAAATGAACTATGATCATTAACTGCTTGACAAACCATGGAAATTCAGTTCAATAATATTCTATGTCTAATGAAGACATGGCATACTTTATTAAGAAACTCTTTCATACCATTTAAAACTTAAAAAAAATTTAAAAACAATGTGATATTTGATGCTTACTAAATCATTAAACTTTTTATTCATATCCCTCAATATATTACTCTCCTTGAAGGCTTCAAAGTGAACATGGTACGATTCTGGTATAGGATTAAATACATCATATTTATGTAAAAGCCAGATTGAATGACTATTGTTTAGAGATTTAGGTTAGGAAGTGTTTTCTATTATACAGAGAAGTTAGTTTTCTTGTTTTAGCTTAATGAAGTATTTATGAAGCACAAGGGTAAAGGGTATCTCAAATGGAGTATTACTGCTTAGTATATGCAAAAGTCTCAAAACCCTTTCCATCTGGTTTATCTCCATATGCTAGTGTCAGCAGTTTCGTACCTTCTGGCCAGGAAAGAAATACTATAGGTTAAAGATTTTAGTTACAAAGGATATGTTATGAATAGGAAATAATACTTTGGAAACTTTGTTTAAATCTTCCTGGTATGTCTTATGTGAAATATCTTATCTGAAATGGAAGGAATTTTATAGAGTTACAACTTGGTATATCTTTTCATTCATGGGTTTACAAACAAGTTAATCTCTTGTAGAAAATTTTAGAGATATTCACTTGAAATTGTCTTTTTACAAGTATATGTTTACATTTCACTTGAAGTTGCCTTCTTACAAGTATATGTTTACATTTCCTCTATTTTAGTTTTTAAATGTACTTAGGTATTCTGGTCTCTTTGTGTGGATAAATCCATGCAACTATGCTTAATTGATTTTTAATAAATGTGCAAAAACGATTCAATGGAGGAAGGATAACCTTTGTAACAATTGGTACTAGAGTAACTGCACATTCAAGGCAAAAAAATAAGATAAAATAAATCTCAACCTTAACCTCACACCATATAGAAAAATTAAGATAGATTGTGGACTCAAATGTTAAGCCTTTAAGCATTCCACATCTTAGTATTTAGAAGATGTTTTTAATCTGAAAAGATTTTCAGCTGTTGGGTATAAAGACATTACCCGGGCCACTAATGGTGCGCAGACGCCAGATCCGCCAGGAACTGGGAAGCTCAGCAAGCTCAGTCACGGTTAGCGCTTGGATGGGGGCATAAAGACGTTGACCATAATGATGACTAAATAATAGACATAGGATAAGGAGGGAGAGAAAGAAGATTTCCCTTTCAACTTTTTAAAATAATGTCCCAGACCTTAAAATAGCGATCACATCTGAGTTTGAGAGGCAGCCAACTATATTAAAAAATAAGACTATAGAAAGAAAAGCTGATTTCTGTGTTTACATTTTAGGCTGCAATTGGGTAACCCTTGAGAACTGAGACTGTGTTAAAAAAAGATGTAGTTTCCTCCCCACTCTGATTTATCAGCTTGGTGTAACTTTGACTCTGATAGTCATAATTTTGTTTTTTATGTGAGTATAATTTATAAGCTTGCTGACAAATAAAGCATTCTTTTTCATGCCCACCTCTCTATTATTATGTAAAAATTGTATACAATAACTTTGTGCTAGAAGTAGAAAGCTTTGTGATTTATCTCTGCAGCACAGAGCTTGGGGCAATGTTCTATATTCCAAAAAAAAGTCTAACCTTTTTATATTTTCATATTCATAAAGCAATTTACTCTCAATTTTCTGCTTATATTTTTATGATTTTTCATTTACAGGCAATAAAAACCCATTTTGTTGATGTGGATATAGTTAACTCTATTGTAACATATATTGGCAATAGGATTTTACAGAAGTGCATTTATATTGAGTAATATATGCAGATCTATCATTTTACCAATTTTAAGAATATCCTTTGTGAAATCATCAATAAGGTAGACTCTGTGTCTTTTTTTTTTTTTTTTTTGAGTTGGAGTCTCACTGTCGCCCAGACTGGAGGGCAGTGGCCGCTCCCGGCCACCGCAGGCTCAACCTGCTGGGCTCCGGTGATCCTTCCGCCTCAGCCTTCCAAGTAGCTGGAAATAGAGGCGCGCGCTACCACGCCCGGCTAATTTTTTTGATTTATTGTAGAGATGAGGTCTCGCCTGCCCAGGTGGGTCTCAAACCCGCGGGCTCAGGCAATCCACTCACCTCAGCCTCCCAAAGGCGCGGGATTACAGACTGAGCCACCGAGCCTGGCTAAGCTTTTGTTTTTAAAAACAAATAATTGTTTCTAAAATTCTTGCAAACCAAAGAAAGCAGTCCCAAACCAGATAACACTGTGTTGGCTTGAGTGTTATGTTAAACCAAGTTATAAATGAGGGTTCCTGAGTAAGAAAGAAGACAAGAGAAAGTGGGGAAGTGCACAGATGCTATGTGATCATCTCACTCATACACCAAGGCAAGTTAAGTTTCCCAGCTATGCCAAGAGCTATCCCCTCAAGAAACATGGAAAACGGTGCTTTCCCAGTGGTCCATTTTGATAGATTCCTCCAATAATAGCAAGTAATTTGCATGTAATCTAACCCTCCTTTAATTAAATTGTTACCCCATTCACGCTCTTAAAGGCCAACTTGTTTCTCCAAACAGATGTGACATAATTACCAGCTCCAAGAGATTGCTTCTCAACTGAGCCAACTGTATTTTCCCTCCTTTCTCTTTTTAATGTTAAAATTTCCAGTGGTCTCTTGGAGGAGAGTTAAAATCATTGAACAATTTAACAATTTCAGAGAATGGTCCACAACACAGCCAGCAAAACAGGATATATTTTATGGAGCATTTCACTTGATAGTACAATCATGAGAACGTGTTGCTGCAAAGATTTTTTTTTTTTTTAGGAAAAAAAAAAAACCCAAAACACTAAACTGACTAGTGGGCTATAATTCTCTATTCTTTCTACTCCCATTCTCTCCTGGTGGGAGAATAACGATACACATTTGATTGTTGCTTTATTTGCCAATTCAAAATGTCTCTGGTGGGGTATAGCCAATATCCATTATTCAGTCCCTACATCTCAGCCTGTTTCCCTATTAGTCATGGTGGGTTGAGATGGAGCAAACCACTGAGTCTCAAGAGTGCTCCTCGCTCAGTCACAAAGAGGAGGCAACAGACTGAAGAAAGAAAATGGCCCTGGTACAATCATTGTTGGCAATGTAGGGAAAAAATAATTGCCATTGGTCTTTCTTGAGAAAAGGCTTATTGTCATTTGGTCACAGTAAGAACTATCCAGCGCCTTCCATCTCCAGAGAAAAGCTACGAAAGAGCACAACTGCTCATTTATGAATGCCATATTGGCAATATTAGGCAGTTCAGTGGTGCTGTACATTTCAATATTTTTTAGGAACCAAATATTTCAGAGGCATCCTGCTGTTTTTTAAAAAAAATTGATTTGCTTTTCTGGTTGCTTGCAGATTAAATTGTGTTTTTAGGGTGAGGTCAGTGAGGAGAAGAAAACAAGAACAGAGGAAGAAGAGGAAGTTGGGGGACGTGTTACAGCATATTCACCTGTTGTTTTTAAAGTATGTGAATCTCACATGTAGCCCAAACATTTTGCAACCCAGATTATAACTAAGTGAAAAATTAAAAGGCATTTCACTTTGACTTACATTTCTCAGAAAATACTTATCAGTACTATTTACCATTATTTTTAGTATTTCTAGTCACATGAGGCACTGTGGTCTCTGCTCACTTTGAAGTCAGGTGTCACCATGTGGTATGTTTTGACCAGATATATGTCAGCGGAAGGGGCCTATGTCACTTCTTGGCAGACACTGGAAGAGCCAGTGTGTTATTCATTACTTGCTCTGTCCTTCTGTTGCAGCAATTGGCAATGTAACTCGTGGTGGCTGCTGCGTCACTGGGCCTCAGAACTGAGGTGACTCAGAGCACAGCCCCTGCCGCTCTGCGAAGGAACAGTGTCCAGACTGAGAATTATACTTTTATCTGTCAAGCTCGCCTGCCAGAAAGCAATTAAAACAATGCCTTTCAAGTAAAATCTTTATGTCCCTTGACTCTTCTCCCCATCGTCACTCTAACCCTTGAGATGTCAGGAGGGCCATACTGAGAAGAGGAGAAATGGGACAAGGGGGGACATGGTGCCAACACACCTCCATTGTAAGGTTACATGTCAGGTAATTTAGATATTAGGTGAGTGAATAAGACTTTTTCACTCAACTTCCCTAGACTTAGCATTTTATATTACATTTGTATTCATTATTTAATATTTAGATGAGAAATATACTCTCATGATCCACAATTCAAAAGGTAAAAACAACACACACAATGAAAAGTCTCCCTCCTACCCCTGCACCTATCAGCCCAGGTCCTAACCCCAAATTCCCAAATGTTTTTAAAAATCACAGTCATGTCTGCTTTCAGACATTTTTAGATGAATGTCCAAGAAATACAAGTATACAACTTTCTTTCCTCACCATACTCATTCAATACACTATACATGTGACTACATAGGGCTCAATGGAAAGGATGAAAGTTATATTTTGGGGGACATACGCTGTGTTATATGATTCATATACATTCGCTTAGTGGATAGGAGAATGTCTTCCAACTGTAGAAGAGGAGAGAGAGAAGTGGAAAGAGTTGAAAAGAAGAGGTCTTTTTAAGGAGGAGATGATGCTGAATTGTATGTAGGAGAAGGACAGAGGTCTCTTGCCAGGAATTCCAGGGAAAGGAAAAACAATGTGAAGTGTCTCCAAAGAACAGAAGCAATGGCAGATCCAAGCAGCCATCAGCCACAGAGATCTGAGCGCTGCTCTAAGGAGTCTGGATACTTTGTATCGTTGGAGGTGTGCTGGAGGAAACCCTTGATGGGACTGGCATTTAGAAAGATCACTTCCTAGTATTCTACTCCCACATTTTTATTCTTTCCAAAGTGTCTTGGTTTTCACATTAAATGCTAAACTGGGTGTCATTCTCTCACCGTCCAGTTAATGATCAACTTAGGTGCCAAAATGTCACAGCATATAGTCAGTCAGTGGAAGGCTCATATAGACCCTACTTCCCCTCCCGCGAGAAGTGATTAGCCAGACTAGCATAGAAGAGGGGCTTGAATCTGTCCCAGGCTTCTGTATTTTCTATAACTTGGGGAGAGGAAATAAGAAAACATAAGACAGAGGAATAAAATAAAATTAAACCAATTTTGCGAATTTATTCCTTTCTAGGGATTACCAGGAAAATGGCAAAAAGCCTATCTAAAATTGATATTTTGTACAACTCTTTTGCCAGCAAATTTTGTAAAAACTCTGCAAAGATGCATGCAAAACAAAATGTTTTCCCTAAGAGTTGGAGACTAGCAGTTAGAAAACTTTTTAGAACCAAAAATGGAGCAGTAATTACCAATTTACCAATTAGTAGAACTTTGAAAATATTCTTATCTATGTACATGTATTCAAAGAATAACTAGAACCTGAACATGTTCAACAGATATAAATACACTTAGGTGGGAAAAAACTATTTAATTAAGTGCAAGTCACTGTGCCAAAAAATAATTATGCATTTATTTCCTACTAAAAGAATATATGCATATGAATATCTTGCAAATAATACAATAAAATATTGCAAGCTGTAAACATGTCCATCTGCCTTGTCAATGGAAAAATGTTAAAAAATTAATTTTCAGAAAATTGTATGGTTATTAATACCACCTTTATCATTTCCTGTGACAGTGCTGACAAGAATAAGAGATTTAAATGTCAGAATAGTTCATGTCAAGTGTCAAGTGTTTTTCCTTCCTAGCATGCTTTAAGAATATCTATTTCTATATATAGATGTAGATGTATACTATGTATATAGTTATGCTATCTTTAGAGCCAACCCATGGAACATTGCTAATTTTAGTTTTAAGTTTACATAATAGCATTTTAAAAATAAAATATGATACAGTAGTCATCATATACATTAAAAATGGCAAAGAATCTTAGTAATAAAAGTTATATGTTTAACACATTTAACAACTACAGTGAGGTTGTTATCTATAAATTTTATTTATTTTTTGGTTTGATTGTTTTTAGAATTGCATTCCTTAGAAGAAAATATCAGACTTGGAGAAATAAAATAAAACACAGGAATAATATAAGCAAGAAAAAAATCATATACATACACATACATATATATTTTTTAAATGGCAAAATACTATAGATACTGCTGCTGCACTTTGTATTATCTTTCAAAAAGAAGATTATTTGTAAACACATGTTAAGACCTTAAGACTTATGGTCTTAAGCATAACCAGAACAACAAGCAAAAACTAACAAGAAAAATCCATGAATCTGGGGGAAATTCAACTCCACCGAAGAATTGTGTTTCGGGCCAGGACTACAGCCCAGGGATGTTTCCTACCACCCAATACATGGAATTTATCACAGACTGATATTTGGCTTCCCCAGCCTGAAAATTCAGGAGGGCCAGGAATTCTGTCCAGTGGCCCAGGGGGTTGTTGCAGCAAGCTAGCAGAGGCTTCTCTAAAAAGGCAACTTTGGAGGTGAGACAGAATTGACTAAGCCCTCATGGTACAGCACAATGGAGGTGACCTTGAGATGCTCCACTGCCCTGGACCCCTGCTTCCAGTGCAAAGGGCATGTCTGTATCTTCATTTCTTCAACCTGTACACACTGAGAACCTGTCATACATCAGGCACTGGACTAGGCCCTTGTGGAAAAGCAGTCTACTGCCTGTCAAACAGAGTCTTTCTCAGCCTGACAGCTGAGAATGGAGGGAGTTACCAAGTAAATAAGTAAAAAATGAATTTTGGAGTTAGAAATGGTACAAGTGATTTGGTTTGGCAGAGGTTAGTCTTTATTGTAGAAAAGGCGTCATCCATCCCAGGCCTTGAATGGAACATGGTCTCTCTGGTGTGTGCTACAACAGTGAGTGTCTCTAGTGTAGCTGGCAGTGTTGGAAGGAGGAAGGATGACTAGGTATCAGTCTCAGGTAAACCAGTCAGTGTGTCTGGATGTAAACTGTTAGGTATCTCAGAAATTTGTATTATGAATAAAAATACGGATAGTGAAGATTTGCAGAGTGCTTCTGTGGCTCCAGGCACCATTGTTAACTATTTTTGTAACACGTAAACCTCATGACCACTCTATCAGCAAGAGAGGACCTTGCTCAATCCTGTGTTAATAAAGGAAGAAACTAAGTCTTAGGGAGGTGAAGATATTTGCCCAAGACAACAAAAATAGTTACGAGTGACTCTAGAACTTGGATCCAGGTAAGCTGACATTTGACCACGAGCCTATCATCACTGACAAAGGATGTTAGTGAAAGATAAAGAAGAAAGATTTTGGTAAAAGGTTATTTTTCTATTTACAGAAAAAACAACAGAAACAATGTGAACTATTTGCACACAAAGTACACTCTCAGGTACAGCTTCTCCTGTCACCCCTGTCATGTTGTGATTCCTAGTAGAATAGCTTGTATCACAACAGATTCCACTGTGCTCTATGTCAGCAAAGATGCTAGCATTTGAGGTGGGACTGGTTTCCTGTATCTCTCAAATATCTGTCTATCCCTCAAGCCTAAAAGAGTATGTAGAACCAAAACTAAAACGTTTGTTGTACTGGCTATAAAATATTTGAACTCCAAACCAAGAGGCCAATTTGTGTGGTACGAAAAAGAATTTAAAGATATCTAAAATGTTTTG
This sequence comes from Tarsius wallacei, assembly GCA_963574415.1. NCBI lineage: Eukaryota > Metazoa > Chordata > Mammalia > Primates > Tarsiidae > Tarsius > Tarsius wallacei. The sequence goes on along the minus strand of CAUYQG010162073.1, from coordinate 33,642 downwards.
CCCACTTTGGTAGACTATTCTCTTTAGCTTCTTTTTCCTCATGGACTGATTTTATAGATGCTTCCAATCAAAATGACCTTTTTGTAAACTAATAATCTGCTGAAAAAAGATCACCAAAATACTGGCTACAGCTTAGTCGTAATCTTTTCTGTAATCTCTTACAGAAATTTATGTAAACATAAATTTCTTACATTATGTAATCAGAAAAAAATGTAGTCTTTTCTGAATTCTTTTAATCAATTTAAATATTATCAGCAGGTTGGTTTTAAAAAGTAAAAATACCTGACTTGTTCATCTAATTTCTAACAGACTGGAAGCTCAAAGGCAGCAGAAATGTTACCTGTCTTATTATCAGTATATCTCAGCACTAAAATCAGTGCCTAGAAAATAATAAGCTATTAACATACACTTGTGAGAATAAATGAAAAATAACATTAAAGAGAAAACATTTGTAAATCACACCCAAATCTCCGGAAATATGATCCTAACTAAAAGGATGTCTTAAGTCACTAAAATTCAAGGTAATTTGTCATGCAGTAAAATCTAACCAACTGCCAGTGGGTTAGCCACTAATATAACATCACACGTCTTTGGTAATGCATCACAAACTATAACTATCTTCTTTATTGGATATTCTTCCCCCTTGAGAATGTAATCTCTATGAGGACAGGAGCCTTGACAACCTTATTGTACCACTGTGTGCCAATAAATATCTGTGGAGTAAACAAATCTATTTCATAGAATTATTTTGAAGGTTAAATTAAATAACATAAATACATATTTCAATTCTTGGCTACTTGGTTGACTATAGGAATAGATTTCTGTTGTTAACTTCATTATTTTCCCAAAAGATAAATAATAACCAAGAAATAAAAAGATATTTGGAAAGTCATTATCCTATAAAAAGAGAAATGAAGATCTGAAGTACTTGGGAAAAACATTATGCACTCGACTAGCAAATGAATACAGTGATTAAAAATAAACACTCTCTAATAAATAAGACAAAATTTCTGTAGTTAATGAGCTGCTTGCATGTTTGCTATTTATTAGCCAATTTTAAAAATGCATGAGGAATCAGATCTTTTTCCATACTGTACTTATTCAAAACACATTGTGTACCTTTATCAAAAATAAATATATTATTTATCTTATTGGTTTTTAAAATCATTCACACAGATAATCATTGAAATCCTCAGCAAGTCAAAGCAATGCTTAAGTCATAAAATCATCTAAAACTATAATCCATCAGCCACAACCAATCTATTTTATGGTCAAATGCATGGCTAAATCTTTTATAATTAATTGGCTTGTAACTGTTGTGAGCAGCCTTCATAATCTAAAAAAAATTTGTCTTGTTTTTCAGAAAGTGCCAAGGATATGATGGGTAATTTGAATAGCAATTTTCTCCTCAAAACATATTTAATAATTGCTGGCAGAATTGTATCCAAAATATTATCTCCTAAATTACTTTCCAAAATTAATTTTTGACAGACGATATTTACCCAAATCCTCCTATACCATTTTAAAGTTCAATAACAAATATCAGATGGGTATTTCAAATATTCAACAATGCAGTTAATAAATTTTAAAAATTTAAACATTTTGTTTTTTATATATATGAACAGCAGTTATACCCAAAATAAGAAGCACATTTGGTGTTTACTTCCAAGTCACAATGTTTTTTTCTACATAAAAAGCATGAGTCTAGTTACAAATTTGGTATATTTTTCCCCTCATTTCCAAGCAATTGAATTCATTAGCACATCTAATGTATGATTATTTATCAGATTCTTTAGACACATGATTATACACGACATTTACTGTAATCATAAGTCTTTTAAAATTTTATGTCATGTAAGCTTCTAATATTATCAAAGTAGTTCAGATCCAGCATATAGAGACCACATATAGACTAGCTTTTCTTTATACAAGTCCTTTACTTCTTTGACTCAGTTTCTCCAAATGTGCAATAAGGATATTATCTCTTGCATAACCTTCAGCATTATTATAAAAATGAGCATAAAGGCTCATTTTTAAAGTATCATTAAGAATATGAAGGTTTGGTACTAGTACATCACTAAACAAAGGACTATTTTGTGGGACACAGACCAACTGACTCACGTATTGACTTAAGATCCGCTCTGCCTTAATTTTTCCCTGGTCTGGTTTTTACATAACACCGATGGATGGCATTTAAGAACTCGCTTAGCCAATCCCATGCCAGAACGCACTCCGGGGAAGAAAATCCACCTCCATCTTTGGCTTCAAGGTGTGGCTTGTAGATTATGTTCATTAGCATTTCCTTAAGAGGCCCACAAGAAAGAGAGAAGACTGAGAAAATTGCTAATTATTAATCACTTCAAAGTAGAAACACAATTAAATGACCCCATATTTTCAGAGAGTAAATTCTCTTCAAATGTTTTAAGTTTGGGACATACCTTCACTGCTGTATAAAACATAAGCCTCTCATTTAGTCTTCTCATTCAGTTCACACTGAACATTTGTTATATGCTGGGAATAATACTAGGCACTGAGGATAAAGGTGCAAATAAAAAAAGCTCACATCTTTCAGGAGGCAGCCAGAATATGAGGAAGAAAACCTACTGTAGAGGATAATGTTTTATTGTAATAAGTTTTTTAAAATTTTATTTTAAAGATGTGGGGCACAATTCAGGGTTAAGTATACAAATGGTCATTGCACAGGTAAAGTTTGGGTCTCACTTTGGTCCCCATATCACCTGGTTTGAGATTAGGTATTTTGAATAAAGCACCATGATGACAGAAGAGTGGAAGGACCCTGTGTTACTTTGAATAAGGTGAAGACGGCATTGTGAGGAGGTGACAATTTTGCTGAACTGGAAAGATCTGAAAAAATTGTAGAGAGGATGGAATAGCAATACAGAGGCCTGAGGAAAGAAAATGCATGTCAGTGGTATAATTGGGTAAGAAAAGCAGGTGAGGGCAAGTCAGGCAGAGTCAGATTCACAGTTTGTGGGTATTAGTCCTGTTCCAAACATCAGCTGAACCCAGAGTGCAGAGTCTGAAGCCAAAATATCGAGGTCTGCACTTTGACCCTGTTACTTATTGGCTGTATGATCTTGCCTTAATCGCTCTCAGATGCTCTATCTTCCTTCCGGGTAAAACAGACATAATCATAGCATTTATTTCATAGGACTGTAATGAGATTAAATGAATTTATGCAAGTGGTTGGTTTAAAATGGTGACTAGCCATAGTAAGCGCTAAATAAATGTCAATACTATCAGTTCATTGTTGTTTTTCTCCTCCTGCTCAGGAATTCACCTCTCTTCCACTTCTCCATTAGATAATTTTTTTTTAAAGATTTTAAACGAAATCTGAGTGAGAGGAAAGAAATCTTTGAGTGGGACAACATAGAGGAAAGAAAAGGAAAACAGCATGTACTGAGTATTAAGGGCATGATGTTTTTGGCCTGGCTCAATCATTAATATAACAACCCTGTGAGATATCACCTGCATTTGACAGAACATGACCCCAAAGGTCAGAAGTTAAGTCATCACCCAAGGGCTAAAACAATTCTGTGGCAGAGTTACCATGTAAACCAGAGGTAGAGGTGATAGTGAAGGGAGGCAGACAGAGAGGAAGGGAGAGACAAAGAGAGAGAGTTGAGAGGGAGGAAGAGGAATAGAAAGGCAAGGAAGGAATGAAGGAAACGGCAAGGGCAGGAGGGAGAAGTGACTTAATTATGTTGGAGGGAGGAGAATCTTAGAACTTTTTGAGCAATAAGCCAAAATAAGAAATTTACACAGAAAATTGACAAAGGAACATTTTAACATATTTATAGAACACCCAGAATTGCAGACTGAAAAAAGCTTATTTTTTTCTCCTCCTTTAGTTCCTTAAGTATTTCATTCACCGTGGCAGCTAGCTTATGTTTTCTGACTTAAGAACAAGCCAGCTTCTGAAATGAAAGAGAATGTTCAAGTATTTAAAATATATTACTAATTTTTAAATATTGTGATGAGCCAGGGCATTTTCCCTATCACAATAATACAAGACCTATCTTGTCTAGAATACAGTCTCATGTAATTTGAGTTAACTTCTTGGTAATTGTTGTCTTAAAATTCCTTAAACACATAATAATTTGAACTGAAATACTTCTGAACATCTACAGAAAAATCTAGAGAAAAAAATGGAAAACTTAAAAAGCAGAAGGAAAACAATGTCCCAGAATGTTTTCTTATAATCTTCCAGTTTATCAAATACTCAAGATACTACTTTTTAATTCCTTATCAGAATCTTTCAAGATAGAAATATTCCAAGGTGAAGACTACTACCTGTGATGTTCAGCATTCAATCATACTAAAGCACACACTCCGAAAACTTTATGAGAAACAAAGCATCACGATCTTATATTTGCTAGGTTCTAAAAACTATGGAGATTTAATAAATTTTCCAGGAATCCAAGCAAACCCAAGTCCTTTTCTATCCTAAATAGTACTACCTTTGGAATCTGCCCTAAGATAAACTATGAGCCAATATCAAATGATGTATAGTCACAATCTTTGAATTAGATGAAAATTAAATTAATTGTACAACTTGGATAGGAACATTTAACCAATAATATATTTGCTTTGGTTCTAAACAAAAACTATTTTTAGAATTTTTTTAAAGTCAGTGTTCATTTTTTCCACTTTCTCATAAAACAAAAAGGGGTGCCCTTGGTGACCAGAAATTTCAGAAATCAATGAAAGATGGGTGGCATATAAGACTGATTGAAAGAAAACATAAAAGTGCAGGGCAGACTTTTGCAAAAGTGGAGAGCTGCCTGTGATTATTCAAACCTCAATGGTGGTAAGTATGGGGTACAGAAGGAGATCTTAGGGTCATGATTGAGAGGTACTCACATCAAACTCTTTTCAGTAATTACCTCCTGGGAGAGAAAGAGATTAGAGACAAGAACAAGACATCAGGGGAATTTATTTTATCTGAACTGTTTGACCAATTTATAACAAGAATGCTATTACTTTGAACATATATAATTTAAAGTAATTCAAGAAATAAACAAAAAATGAACACCTAAAAAAATGTGTGTGTATGTGTATATATATTATAAAATGTAAAATAACCTTTGCTTTATAGACATTGAGGCATGAAAACAAATTTCTAAATTCTAAACTAATTCATTATAAGAAAAATTACCTCTGGAAATATTTGTGCCTAGGTTTAATCCTATTATATATTCCAAGACAGATATTCTTAGTTTCTGACTTATGTTTACATTATCATTTGGGCACAAAGGAAATGCATTGTTTTTTGTTCCCACTTTATCACACTGAAAATATAACCTACTAAATTACTCCCCAACGTGGGTGCAGAAGGAAATCTGACTCAAAATCAAATATTTCCAGCTTAAATTATTTAGCATTATGCCTTGTTATTTTTTAAAAAGACACAAGAAGAGAAAAGACACTGAATTATGCCAAACATTTCCATGAAACCTTCTTTGATGCAAACTTATAAAAGGACTATTCGAACAGTTTATCAACATCACCAGAATTCCATTTGGAAGAGGCAGTTAACAATGAAAACTACATAAAAGGAATGACTCACACATACAGTCAAATAAGCTCTTTACAAGTCAGAAGCCTAAGAGTTGGAACTCTATGTAAGTCAACAGGAAGTAGGTGGCTTAATTTTCTTTTTAAAGAACAGAGAGAGGCAGGTTGAAAAAAAAATGGTTGGCAAAGCAACCATTTAATATAACTGAGCAAGTTTGCTAGTAAATAATATGGCTAAGACAACACAATTTGGAGACTACTACTTTAGCCCATCACACCTTGAACCAAGAATATGTACTAATTTCTAAATAAATTTAGTTATTTCCACTTCCAGTCAAAATGTAGTAATAGGGACCAGAATTACTCTCCCACCTGAAACAGCAACAACAAAACAACCAAAATATATAAAACAATTGTTTTTAAGGCACATAACATTAGATAAGGACAGTGATCCCTGGATGAAGTTAAACACATAAGATGAGTCCTATGCATAACCCAACTTACTGTCTGAGAGAGTTGGCAGACCATGGTACAGGAAGGAAGAACTCAGGAAGATCCCAGGGGCTCCCTGAGTTGATACAGCTGAGAATTCACAAAGACCAAGGCAGTTGGAATTCACAGAAAAGAGTACTGGAAAAGAGAGAGCTTCAGAGAGAAAGAACTCTGGGATCCATATTCATTTGAGTATTCATTTGAGTACTGACTGCCCAAGGTTGAGGAAAGAATGACCCACAAGAATTAGATGTAATAATAATCAGCAGTAACACAACGAACCTGTTCCCAATAGTCAGGCTGGAAAAGTGGTCTATTATAAAAGTCAGTGGAGTCCTTGAAAGAAGTGGAGGGGCAGAAAAATATTTGAGAACATAATATCTGAAAAGTTTTTTTTTTTCCTCCCTGGGTTGGAGTCTCACTCTTATCACCCAGGCTGGAGTGAAGTGGCATGCTCGCAGGCAGCACAGCCTCAACCAGCTGGGCCTAGGTGATCCTTCAGTCTCAGCCTTCCAAGTAGCTAGAACTACAGATGCATATCACCATGCTCAGCTAGTTTTTCGTGATTTAGAGAGGAAGTCTCACCAAATTGCCCAGGTTGGTCTTGAACCCCTGGCCTCAGGCAATCCTCTCACCTCAGCCTCCCAAAGTGCTGGGATTACAGGCTGAAAAGTTCAAATTCATGAGAATAAATTTAAATCTATATATCCAAGGAGCTCAGTGCATCCCAAGTACAATAAACATGGGGGGGGGGATCTATACCAAGGGACATAATAATCAAATTGCTCAAAACCAGTGATAAAGAGACAAATCTTAAAAGAAATCAGAGAAAAAGAAACATGAAACATTGTCAATAATCAGAGAAAAAGAACATTAAGAAATGGCAAATGCCTTGAAAAACAGACTATCAAAGCTCACCTAAGAAGAAGATAACTTGAACAGTTCTATATCTATTAAAGAATTTAAACTGATAGTTAAATAGCTTCTCATAAAGAACACTCAAGCCCAGATGGCTTCAGCGATGAATTCTATTAATCGTTGGTAGAATCTCCAAAAACTTTACCAGAAAATTGGAAAGGAGAAAATATGCTCAACTCATTTTATGAAACTCCAGTAAGCAGAAAAAATCATGAGAAAAGAAAATCAAATAAATATCCTTCATCAACATAGATGCCAACTTGGAAACAAAATATTAGCAAACTGAATCCAATAATATATGCAAAGAGGACTACATCATGACCAAGTGAGGGTTCAATTCCAAGATTGCAAGGGTGGCTTTATCATTTAAAAATTAATCAGTGTAATTCATCGTAATAACAAACTAAAAGAAAAACTCTTATGGTTATCTCAATAAATGCAGAAAAAGTGTTCAATGAAACTTAACATAATTCCAGGAAAAAAAAAAGAAAAACCCCTCAGGAAAGTAGGAACTTTCTCAATCTGATAAAGAACATCTATGAAAAACTTACAGCCAATATCATATGTAACGATAAAGGATGAATCCTTTCCCCTTAAGAGCAGGAACAAGAAAAATATGTCTAACCTTGTCACTATTTAACATTGCACTGTAAATTCTAACCAATGCAGCAAGACAAAGCAACTAGATTAGAAAGAAAGAACAGAATTATCACTTTGTAGAAAATTCAATGGAGTCTATAAAAAGCTCTTAAAACTAATGAACAAGTTTAGGAAATTGTAGGGTTGAAAATCAATATACAAAAATCAGTTCTATCTACTGGCAACAAATAGCTTAAAATTTAAACTGAAAACAATAGCATAAATATATGAACTGTATAGGGATAAATCTTAAAGGAGATATGGAAGACATACACTGGAAACTAAAAAAAATGCTGAAATAAATTAAAGAACTAAATAAATACAGAGATATACCATGTTCATAGGTCGAATGGCTCAATTTTTTAAATAATTTTTCTCCAAATTTATCTATGTATTCAATGTGATTCCAAACTCCCAAATTCTTTGTAGAAATTAACAAATTGATTCTAAACTCATATGGAAATGGAATAAAACTAGACAACACAACTTTGAAAAAAAAAGATAAATGTGGAAGACTAAATGTGGATTTGATTTTAAGAGTTTTTGTTAAAATGTTTATAAAGTTAGAGTAATCAGGACAGTGTAGTATTGACATAAAGAAAGACACATAGATCAGTGGAACAGAAATAGATTCATACCTATATGAGCAACTAATTTTCATTACAGGGGAAGAAAAATTTCAGTGAAGAAAAGCTTGTTTTTCTAGCAAATTATGCAGGAACAATTAGATATCTATATGCCAAAAAATAGATCTTCAATACAATCCATACCTCACACCATGCACAAGCACTAATTCACAATAAATCACAGATCTAAGCATAAAACCTAAACTAACAAATAAATTATCAAAGAAAACAGAGGATAAAATATTTGAGTTAGGCAAAGATTTTTTTAACATATGACACCAAAAGCATAATCCAAAAAAGATCCAACTAGATTTTGATAACTAGACTTCATAAAAATTAAATATTTCTGTTCTTTGAAAGACAGTGTTACAAGAATGAAAAGATAAGTTGCAGACTTGGAGAAAATATTTGTGAATCATATATCTAAAAAAAAGGATTTGAATCCAGACTATATATATATATATATATATATATATATGTAAAGAACTCACAAAATTTGAAAACAAGAAAGCAAACTATCCTCCCAAAATTAGCAGAAGATTTAAACAGACACTTTACCAAACAAGGAATTTGGATGGCAAATACGCACTAGAAAAGATGCTTCACATCATTAGTCATTAGGGAAAGACAAATTAAAACCATACTGAAATACCACTACCCATGTATTAGAATGACTAAATAGAAGTTCATATTATAACAAGTGTTGGTAAGGATCCAGAGCTACTGGAAGTCTCATCCACAGCTGATGGGATTGTAAAATCACATAGTCACTTTCTAAGCTAGTCGGTCAGTTTCTTAAAAGATTAACCATATCTAGCTACCATATAATCTACTTGTACCACTGCTTGTTATTTTTTATGTATGATAAATGAAAGAAAAGCATATATCTGTACACAAAGACATAAACGTAAGCTGTTCATAGCAGCTTTTAAAATATTAATAATATCCCATAAGCTGGAAACCGAGTTGTTTCCATGAACAGGTCAATGTTGCGGTAAACCCAATTCTAGCAGCTTATGAACAAAGGCTTATTTCTTGCTTACTCAATATCCACCACTGAGTAGCTTTGGCCCTTGACTCCAGATTCTGGCTGAATGACTGAGACTGACTGGCAGAACCACTCAATGACTCTGAATTTTTTTTTGCACAGAAATGGATTACATTACTTCCCTTACATTTTATTGTTCAAAGCAAGACCACTGTTCAAGCCTCACAGATGGGGTGGAGAGGATCACTCTTTTGAAAAAAGCTCAGTAAGGAAGAACGTATAGGAAGGAACAGCAAATATTTTGCCAGTAATATAGCCTACCAAAGTGCTAGAGGCTTCACTTACCTGATTCAAGATACTTTTATATGTATTCTATCTGGATTCCTTCTATTGTGCCTCCAGAAATAATTGGATCACTCTGAACATGCCCTTGGATACCAAAATCAAGCAAGGGCTCTTCACTAAATAAATCAAAGATCTATCCCAATGAAACACGGGAGCTCCCGGAACTTCCTGGCAAATCCCAAAGTTGCAGGAAGAATACAGCTCCCCTTTAGACTCAGATATAGAAGTTTCCAGGGTGAACATGAGCAAGTTAAAAAGTTTTCTTTCAAACCAATACTTCCAACGAGTAAGAACATTTTGGAGCCATCGCTGGTACTATGGTTGGCTGCACTGCATCTGCACTCTGGCTGACCTTAGGCCACCCGGGCCCTGCCAAGTCCTGTGCTGCTTTCATGGCTTGGTCCCACCTGATTTCTGGAGGCAGTGAATGATTTTCATCATCTGCTTGACCCAAACTAGAACTTGTTAAAATATAAACATTTTGAAAAATCTACTAAATCAAAGATACCTTTCAGACTCCAAGAATTTAGCAGAGGAAGGGAGAAAAAAGAAAAGGTGTGCAGCCAAGTTATGCTTTTAACAAAATGAGCAGTTATATAAAGACATGAAGACATTTTCATTTATTATGACTGCTTATTTCTCTAGGTCATTCAACTGAAATATTTTAGTTATGTAATATTCACCTTTAATGAAAAAAAAAAAAAAATTCAACTCCCAGTGGAACTTCTTCTGGGTCTCTTAGCACTTTGTTCATTCCACTGCTAAGGCCATATCCAAATTTCTGCCATGCTACAGACAAGTCTGATATACAGATGTTTACTCTTAGGTAATGTACCAGTCTGCACTTACCCTCTACCCCCTTCCCACCTCCCCACAATAGACAGTGGTATCCCCTTGGGAGCAAGAGCTATATTCTACTATGTTAGGTTTCCAAGTCCTAGCAAAGTTGTACATACTTATAGGGTATTCAATACATGTACAAGGAATAAATTATTTAGTGTCATAAACACTGCTTATCAGTACCACCATAAAATGAAGTATTTTGGTTAGGAAAATGTTTCCTAATCTCCATTTGTCTTCTTAACATGTCACTGCTGCGATTAAACAGGACAGTAAACCCTTGTCATTATATTTTTCATAATATAAGCTATCAATTAAATGTTGATCTCTATGCCAGCCCTGCCCAGGATAAAATCATTAAATCTAGAACATTTACACAGATTCACTGAATTCCTCTATTTGGAGTTTTATTGTGTTTAATAGCAAAAAAAAAAAAAAGTTACCAAATGCAATTCAATAAATTTGAATACCAAGCTATGCTGAGGACACAGAAGAATTCTAAAAAAGGCTCATTTGTTGCCTACAGAGCAATTAAGTTTTAAATGATCTGAGGGGATCTAGGAAAGCAAATCCTAACCATTGCTGAAGTGAATCAAAGCTTCTTTAGAGAAATGTCAATGAGTCAAAGAAGGTAAGGTAGATTATTCTAAGCACTTCAGGTCATTTCAAGCATGAGCCTTTAAGTAAAAGGTAGCCCTGGTTGTACTCAGAGGTCTTGATGCTTCCATATTAGTTATTTTATCTTAGTTGGGTTTGCTAGAATCAGAGGCTGAGATGGAGCTTCTTGTGTGATAATTTATTAAGGGAAGGCACTCGAATAGGAGAAACCTGTAAGGGAGTGGGGAAAGAAGGTTAGGTCAGGGGGAAAGAGCTGGCGAAGCTTTGGAATCTGGATCAGCCTGATACCTAGGGAGAGTTTTCTGGAGCAAAATCCCCACATAGAGGTAAGGGAGCTGCACCCTCATATAAGCTAGTCATTGCCTGTGTGCCATCCTTGGAAATGATGTAACATAACCTACCAAGGATCTGAAGGGTGACTTGTTAGCAGCCAACACAGATAGCAGATGAGGGCTGGGTGCACCAGTCTTAGTAAAAGAGATATTGGGTGGGGCTCCCACATATCTGCTATCAAAAATACTCCCCTTGGCTTGGCATGGTGGCTTACGCCTATAATCCCAGAACTTTGGGAGGTTGAGGCGGAAGGGTTGCTTGAGCCCAGGAGTTCGAGACCTGCTTGCGCAACATAGTGAGACGTTGTCTCTACAAAAAATAATCTTAGCTGGGTGTACTGGCATACACCTGTAGTCCCAGCTACTTGGAAGGCTGAGGAGGGTGGATCCCTTCAGCCCAGGAGGTGGAGGCTGTGGTGAGCGGTGATTGTGCCACTGCATTCAAATTGGGCTAAAGAGTGAGACTCTGGCTCAAAATAAATAAATACTCCCTTTCTTCTGAAGTAGGCTATGTTTGAGCAATCTCATTGAAGCATCTCTTTTATCTAAGTAGCTGGAAAAGTTCTGTGAAGAGCTGAAGAACATATCAGACCTAGAAACTTCACACAAGCACTCCCTCTCTGACTCAAGCAAATTAAGAAAGCCTTGGTGCCTTTCCTGGTGTTGAAGAGTCCCAGTCATTACAGGGGAAGTAGAGGACAGGTAATCGCACATGATAAAGCCATTTTTGAAAACCCTCATACACTCAGGTAATCAATACAGATGATTACTGCAAAGCAAATGCCGGTTTCCTAAATGAAGCTTGGCGCAAGAGAGCTTGGTGTCAATATCCCTGGAAGCACCATTACAGGTGTCCACTTCATATCTCCAGAAAGTCAAACAAGTGTGGCCAAGCCAGTATCCAAAGGAAAAATCAAAACAAACACATATTGTGCATTACCTATTTTGACAATTCTAGGATTTATCCACAAAACTCCTCCCATATATCTTGTAGAAGTATGTGATTAAAGTGTAAAACAATGTGAATACAAATAAAATAACTTGAGAATAGCAAGGACTCCATCTTCTGATTCTCTCTTGTAGCAGGATAAACCTTTGAATTCACATACATGGACACACACATAAACATACAAGCTCACACAATTCATCACTTTGTAATATGAGAAGAGGGAAACATAGAACTAATTTGTGAAGATAAAGCAGTTGAAACAGTCACGTTTCTGTCATGATGTTGACTGTTGCATTTTTAGCAATGTTCCTTCCTGGTGGAGTTCTGAAGGGCTCGAGTCTCACAAAATGGCAAGCTTTATGTCACCTGCAGTCCAGACTGGATTAGCGCTCAATAGTGTATTTCTTTTACTCAGAAATACAAAAGTACTTAAATGCCACTTTGATAGAGAATGTCAATAAACAAATGTAGTTCATCTTTTACATTACTGCAGGAGTGTCAGCAGCTCTTATGATTTTGAAATAAAAGCAATTCAGAGAAAAAAATAAAAATGCATTCATACGTGGTTATTTTATCTTTCTGAATCTCCAAAAATAATTTCCAATTTGAAAAAAAAGTAACTGTGGCATTTGACTAATTTATAAATCTGAACGGGTTACATTCTAAGATATATGAGAAACTTAATAGATTAGAGTTTTTTTGTTTTTTTGTTTTTTTAGTCTACTTCATCCGTCTTAAATAGATTACAAGTCTTTTTACTTAGTGGACCAGGATGGCTTGATCAGTTTATCATGCTTCATCCTGTGGTAGCTAAATTATAAGGTTAGGCTATTAATGCCTGGATTTTGGTACTGACATTCATTCTTCCTACAGATATTGAGCACTTATGCAGCAAACATTGGTTTAGGTTATGGAGATATCATAATGAATAAAGATCCCTCTTTTATAAAGAGTATGTTACGGTGGTCTGCTCAAAACAGGTTAGGATATTGTCTTAGTCCATTTTCTGTTGCTTATAACAGAATATCTGAAACTGGGTAATTTATAAATAAAATAAATTTATTTCTTACATTTACGGAGACAGAAATACAAGGTCAAGGGGTCAAATTTGGTGAAAGCACCACATGGTGAGGGGGCTGAGCATGCTAGCTCAGGTCTCTATTCTTGTGATAAAGCTACCAGTCCAACTCCCATAATAACCCATTAATCCATTAATTTATGAGAAGATTAACCTATTCATGAGGGCTCTGTCCTCATGACCCAATCACCTCTTAAAGGACCCATCTCTCAATACAGTCACATTGAAGATTAAGTTTCAACATTAGTTTGAGACCTGCCTGCACAACATAGTGAGATCTTGTCTCTACACAAAATAAAAAATCGTAGCTGGGTGTGGTGGCACACCTGTGGTCCCAGTTTGTTTAATTCTATAACAAGTTTTCTGGAAAATCATTCAGAACCTCAAAATAATGATGCTTATATAGAGATCAGCAGGTTACCTATCTCCCTTTTATTCATATCTATGGAAAACAGAAGTTTCATTTTTATTATTCATCAAAAGAAAGGTCCTTCTAAATATGCCAGCACTGAAAATTTTCAGGACTAAAAGCCTGTAGTTCCTTTAATATTTCAGACAGAAGATCTTTGATAGGACCGCAATAAACATAATATGATTGCCTTTCAAGTGCTTTTGGCATTGGATTTGATCAGCCGATTAAGTGTGATCCCAGTCTGTTACCATTTGCTTGGGAGAGAAAGGTATCTCTATCAAGAACGTTTTTAGTTTATTCTGTTAAAGTGAATAATAAATTAGTTTACTTGCTTATTATGCAGTAGCTGATAGACTAATGGGTGATATAAAAGGTTTTGAGTAGTATGAGGAAACGAGTTAGAGAAAATGAATTTGTATAGATAATAGCAATAATCTGAATTTAAACAATCAAGATCTTACTGTATTTGGCACCTATTCTATAGTGAGTGGGCTTACATTGATGATTCAAGTCATAATTCCTCACCATCTGAGCCACAAGATAGCACAGTGTCATTTTAACCTAACTGATAGACATTTGGAAAGAACACTTATAACAGCTACTTTTAAAGATATAAATAACAGTATATGGAAACTTCTTATAAAAGTCTACAACTAACTGCATTTCCAGTGAAAACAATGACTGTTTTGGTCTTACCCACTTCAGTGCTTTCAATCTGGTTTTTAATCTTAAAACCATACATTGAGTTGCTGCCAGTTACAAAACCATTATTATTCAAAATAAAACGAAAGAACAATACACTCTTCACGTCACTGAAAGTTAAAAACAGGCGAGGTATAAAAGTGGCAAGTCAGGCAGTTAATTGGGAATTCAAGAGTGGTCTAAATTGTGATCTTAATGAAAGAACTAAAATATCGACAACAAAAATCAAAACAAAACCCTCTTCACTTCTGACCACCAATCTGATAAGAGATTCAAGTGTGAGAAAAGTAGATTAATTTTCAACTAGCTAAAATGCCATGGCATAACAGAAGGCTTTGTTAAGTTAAAAATATCCTACACATTTACAACAATAGGTGGTTATTCAAGCCTGTGAAAACTAAGGGTGGAGATTTAAGGAGCAGTTATGGAACCGGGCAGAACTGAAAACAAATGCCAGCAACTATGGCATTCTTATTGGTCTGGAAATGCGGCAAGCATCTTATTTTCAGTATAAAATGCACCAGAGATTTCTATGTCTGCACTGAAATTAATTTTTCTAACTCCGCCCAGTTTATTTTTCCATTTGACACTTGCAATCACTGAGCATGCTAATATTTGCATTCAATTCAGTAAAGTTTAATTTTCTATTTTCTTTCCTCATAACAATAAACGTATTTTGGCTTTAAAAATAACAACCACCATCTCCTAAAACAGCTACTTTAACAAAATTTTTACTTCCTAACACAAGACTAAAATATTTTTACACCATTTAGATTTATCTTTCCCTGTTACAAATGCAAAAGAAAACATAATAAATTGAAGGCTAGGAGTGGGGTTCACTCTTATAATCTCAGCACTTTGGGAGGTCGAGATGGGAGGATCGCTTGGGGCCAGGAGTTAGAGACAAGCCTAGACAACATAGTGAAACCCTGTTTCTAAAATAAATAAATTAATTAATTAAAATGCCAGATATAGTGGCATGTGCCTGCAGTCCCAGCTTTTCAGTAGGCTGAAGTGGGAGGATCACTTGAGCCCAGGAGTTCAAGGCTAGAATTAGCTATGAACTAATATCCTGCCAATCCAATTTTAAAATACATTTACAGTGCTTTTTAAAAAAACAAATTCTTTTTTTTTTAATTCAATGTTTCTTATTGTGATATTGTGGGGTACAGTTAAGGGTTAGGTGTACAAATATGCCTCGTTCAGGCACCCTTGTTGATAGGAAGTGTCTCCCGTCCCCAGACAGATATTTACTACCATTAATCCCATCACCCTACCTCTCCCCCCCATTTTCCCACCACTGTCAGTCATTTTCTTGTGGTAATACGTTGGATGATCAAGGTCTACTATATGAGTGAGAACATGTGATACTCAGTTTTTTGTTTCTGTGAGAGGTCACTCAGTATTATAGACTCTAGTTCCATCCAGGTTTCTGCGAAATTCATGATTTCGTTCTTTTTTATGGCTGCGTAGTATTCCATTGTGTATGTGTACCACACTTTTTTAATTCAGTCCTCTTTTGATAGACAGCACGGCTGCTTCCAGGTTCTTGCTATTGTGAACAATGCTGCTATAAACATACATATGCAGGTATCTTTTTTATAGAGTGATTTGTGTTCTTCAGGGTATATTCCCAGTAGGGGGATTGCGGGATCATACGGGAGGTTGGTGTTCAGAGCTTTTAGGAATCGCCACACTGCTTTCCATAGAGGTTGCACTAGTTTACACTCCCACCAACAGTGTAGAAGTGTTCCCTTTTCGCCACACCCTCTCCAGCAACTGTTATTTTTTGAGTTATTGGTAATTGCTGAAAACACATTTTTCTAAGTGTATATGGAACATTGACTACAACAGGAAATATGCTGAGCCATAGCGTAACCCTCTATGGCTTTCAAAATACTACAACTTGTAGAATATATACTTTATCCACAACAGAACTAAACATTCAATACCAATGTTTCCTGATATTTTAAGTTGCCAATGAATCAAAGAAGAAAATATGGAAAGATAAGAAAAGATATTTACCGGGTTGATAATGAAAATACAATAGATTAATAACTATGATATAATTAGAGCAATGCTTGAAATAAAAGTACTTAGATTAGAAGGAAGAATTATTTAAAAGAATGATATAATATTTACAAAAGAAAGCTGAAAAATATGAGTAAAATAGACTCAAAGCAATTGCAGGAAAGGACATAATAAGGATAAGTTCAAGCTCAATGATATAGAAAATAGTAATAGAGAAATAAAATTAATACAGTTCAAGATGGTTCTACGGAAAAATTGATAATATTAATAACTCACAGCAAGTTTAACAATAAAAAAGGAAGATACATACTATTAATGTTTTGAATAAAAGAGAATCGGTAATACAGAATGTATATATGTGAAATAGATGATACAGATATATTACTCTAACATAGTTTTCCATTAGAATAATGGAAAAATTTGTGAAAAATTATAGTTTACCAAAAATCTCTTAAGGAATACTAGTAAACACAAATTGTCCTACCAAATTAATTTAATTGGTAATTCAAAACTTTCTCAAAAGGCAAATTCCAGATAGTCTAATTGATGAATTTCAGTAAATGAATGATGAATACTCATCTTACACAAATTATTTTAGAAATTAGAGAAATGTGTCACTCTCTATATATTATATTTTCATTTTATGGTTACTATTCCCCTGGTAATAAAGTGTGACAAAATTATTAGATGTAAAAAAAAATTGTTGGCTAAATTCTGTTTTAAGTATATAAAAATTTCTTAGGAAAATGTTACCAAATATAACCCAGCAGTATATAAATTAATAATACATTCAATGTGGGAGTTTTGGCATAAATGCAATGTTGGTTCTGCATTTTAAAATTAATTAATATTTTTACTACTTTAATAGAAGAAAGAAAACTATATCATTTCAATCAATGCAGAAAGATAATTTAAGAAAAGTCAACATCCATTCATGAAAATAAATCTTATCAAAATGATGCCAGAATGAAAGTCCTTAACCTGATAAAGGACATTTACAAAATACGCTTATTATAGTCAATGGTAATAGAATGAGTGTTTTTTCATATGACTGAATATTAAAAGAAGAGAATAATTTTGTGACAAGTTAGGCACATATTGCTTAGATAACACACAAAAGTGTAGAACATAAGCAAAAGGCATTGCAAAATTATACTTCTAAAATGAAATACTTCTGATATTAGAAGAAACCAATAGAAATGAAAAAGCAAAGCAAATGTTCAAAAAACTGCAACACAGTTTTGAAAAAGAAGTTGTACCATGAATATGTAATGGACACTTCAAATCAATGATCAATATGCAAAAGAGGCTTGACAAAAAACTTGAACAAGCACTTCACAAAATAAGTCAAAATAGCAAGGTAAGTGCATGAAAATTTTCAATATTATTAGTCATCAGAGAAAGGCAGAATATATATCAAAATGAGAACTCAACTAGGAATGAGAACCTTTCTACTAGAAGGACTAAATCAAAGTCTAAACACGAAAAATTGGCAAGAACATTGCACAATTTGTACTCATATATTCTGCTTATATTGTAAAGTGACACAAATACTGTGGAAAGCTGATTAGCTGTTTCTTATAAACATGTGTATGCTAGGACCCAGAAATTTCTTTTTTTTTTTTTTTTTTGAGTTGGAGTCTCACTCTGTCACCCAGCCTCGACCTGCTGGGTTCCCGCGATCCTTCCGCCTCAGCCTTCCAAGTAGCTGGAATTACAGGTGTGCACTACCACGCCCGGCTAATTTTTTTTTTTTTTTGACTTATTGTAGAGATGAGGTCTCGCTTGCCCAGGCGGGTCTCGAACCCGCGGGCTCAGGCAATCCACTCACCTCAGCCTCCCAAAGGCGCGGGATTACAGGCTGAGCCACCGAGCCCGGCTCAGAAATTTCAATACTAGTCATTTACTCAACAGATCTGAGAGCCTATGTTCCTCAAAAGACTTCTATGTAAATATTTGTTGCATATCTATTCATACTATTCAAAGTTTGCAAACAACCCAAATGACTATCAGGAGAAAAGGTATAAAATTTGAAGTCTATTTATATAGTGGGGGGAAAAGAAAACTGTTTCACTGTTACAATGGTGATTGAACCTAAAAGCACTGTGTTAAACCAATGAGTCAGACATAAAATTGCATGCTAATTAATTCTTTTTATATAAAACTCAATAAAAGGCAATAGTATTCTGTGCCAATAAAAATCAAAAGAGTGACTGCCAATGGGAAATATTTATTGAATGGAATTAAGTACAAGGTGTTATTTCTCAGTCAGGGAAAATTTTTATATCTTGATTAAGATATTGGTTATGAGGGAGAGATAATTTGTCAAACTCAACACATTTTTAAAATTTAATTTGACAGTTGTGTTGCTTTTTAAAGTATAAATGATGACATTTTATTTAACATCTGTTTATATTTCACTTTACGTGTATTTTACTTATAAAATATGATTGATTATAAGTCATTTTTATTTCTATTAAATTACTGTAGAAGATCATCCACCTATCCATCCAAAAGTCCATCTATGCATCTATGCATCCATTCAACAAATATTTATTCAGGGCATACCAGTCTTTAGTACTAATGAATCACTGATGATATAAGGATTCTAGTGAAGCTATAATTAGTGTAAACATGAAATTACAAGACAATGGCATAAATAGTATAAAAAGGTAAGCAAAAGATACCATTTCACTTTTGGATTCAAGGAACCTCCTCAGAGGAGGTAACGCATGAATAAACTTGAGAGCACAAGAAGGTGTTTACTAGGCAAAATAAACTGTCAGAGTTCATTTATGGGCAGAACTGAACTCTAGTTCTAGACACAAACTGCTTCCATTTAAATACCACATTCTCTTTCCTTATTTCTAAGACTTTGGAAAGTAAGCTGATTTTTCTGTTAAATAATAGTACCTATATCATAGGATTACTAGCAAGATTAAATATTGTTTTAAGGATTCTACGGCTATTTTCATATTCAGTGGTTTACCAGGACTCACAGAACTCCACAGAATTGTGTATTTATGGCTAAGATTTACTACAACATATAATGAAAAGTAATCGTAGGGGAAAATATTCATTGAACATGTCAAGAGCAATAAGGTGAAGGCTTTGGATTTTTTGCCTCACCAGTCTCACAGGATCTACTTTCTTTCTAGCAGAGAACTGTAAGGAAACAGGTGAGACTTATTCCCCAAGGGTTAAAACTTTTATGGAGGGGCTGATCCTATAGACACATTCCCATAATGCAATCAGGAATGATTACTGAAATTCAGAACCTTAGCATAGATATACATCACAAGTCTTGCTCAGCAATCCTGACAAGCAGGTACATCAGGCCCCATTGTACCGCAGGCATACAATATAACATCACCAATCACTAACATAAAGAACATTTGAGGACCACATTCAGAGGCACTGACCAAATTTCAATCTTAATTGTAGGTTGCCTGAAGCATGCAAGGACTGAGTAATCGTAACTGCTACATGAATTCTTTCTGCATCCTGAAACCTTGAAAACTAATGTAATTCCCTACAAAACAATAGCACTTCTTTCTTAGAATTACTGTGTGGATTAAATATATCTATGAAAAGGCCATAAGAAGTGTTTCGTGATATTAGCAATAATATTGCAATAACTGTACCTTCATGATATTATAATAATTAGGAAACTACAAATACTTTACGTTCTAGAGTGAAGAATACTGCAGTAGTGGTTAGAAGGGAGTGTGAGAAATAAGACTGGAGAAGTAGAAAGAGTTAGTATCATAAATGCATCAGTTATCATAGTGAATAACTTGAATTTTATTTGAGAGATTAGGGCTAGTCAATAAAAAATTTTTATATAGAAATATTTTGGTAGACTACAAGATGACTGATACTCACACTTTGGGTAGTTCTCCATCACATAGTACTCCTGTGGATCTGCCAAACCAATGAAACTTGTGAAACCCACTGACCTTGACAACAAAGTTTGCAAACTTGCTACCGTGCACTTATGTTGGCAGCATTGTACAAACAACTCAGTAAATTTCATAACCTTGATATATCATTGTCTCACAGCTGTATTCCTGCCAACATGTGGTAGCGTCTTGCTGAGTGGTGTTCATTATTGTTATTGAATGTTTTTGTGTGCTGTCACAAGAATGTCAGAGGTTGAATTAAAAACAAACATCAAATTTCTTGTTAAACTTGGCACGAGTGGAAGTGAAGTCAGGCACACGTTAGTCCAAGTCTATGGGGATAATGCCACGAAGAAAACAGCAGTGTACAAAGAAATTAAACGTTTTTCTGAGGGAACAGAAAGTGTCACTGATGAAGAGAGGTCAGGATGGTCCGTGATGAGCAGAATTGACAAAAACATTGCAAAAATCCATCAAATTGTGCATCAAAGTCATTGGTTGACTATGAGGAGCATAGCAGACTAAATAAACATAGATAGAGAAGCAAAAATATCTTAAATGAGAATTTTGACTTGCAAAAGATGTACGGGAAAAAAAATGTTCCTAAAGGAGCTCTTGCATCATGACAATGCACCAACTCACACAGCACTGTCTGTGAGGGAGTTTTTAGACAATAAACAAATAATTGTGCAGGATCACCCTCCCTACTCACTTGATCTGGCTCCCAATGGCATTCCTCTTTACCTGAAGATAAAGAAAATATTGAAAGGATGACATTTTAATGACACTCAGAACCTCACAGGTAGCATGAAAGCAGCTCTAATGGACACTCCAGGAAGAGTTCCAAAATTGCTTTGATGGGTGGATTAGGTGCTGCCATCAATGCATAACTTCCCAGGGGAGTTCTTCAACGGTGATTATAGTGGTATTCAGCAATGAGATATGTAACACTTGTCAGGATGAATTCGCAACTTTGTCAGATCACGTAATGCTGTCACCTCAGTAATTAGGTTAGTAGAGACACTGAGGTTTTTTTTTTTTTTTTTGAGTTGGAGTCTCACTCCATCGCCTAAGCTGGAGTGCAGTTGCACACTCACAGTCACCCCAGCGTGTTGGCTTGCTGGTCTCCAGTGATCCTTCTGCCGCAGCCTTCCAAGTAGCCAGAACTACAAGTGTGCGCTACCATACTCGGCTAATTTTTTTTTTAAGTGTATTGTAGAGACGAGGTCTCACCATGTTGCGCAGACTGGTCTCAAACCTGCGGGCTCAGGCAATCCTCTGCCTCGGCCTCCCAAAGTGCTAGAATTAGAGATTGAGCCACCAAGCCCTGCCAACACTGAGATTAATTTGTTCTCCCTTTCTATCGTCACACTTTTTTTTTCTTCAACGTTTGTTTCTTTTTCTCTCCTTGATCACTTACTCTAGGAGCTTAGTTGCTATGTTTGCTGACCCATGGTTAAGATCAAGTGATAAGTTACTGAAGTTTGCCAATGATCACCGAAATGCACACTTGAAAGCAAACTCATGAGACTCAATAAACCAGAATTACCCAGATTAACTGTTCCAAAGTTGTTGACCAAAAGAGATAAGATAAAAAGTTTTTGTTTTACACTGCTATGTTTTACAGTAATTGCTCATGCTTTGATCAATAATTACTACTGCTGTTATATAACTTAGTTTGTGTATAGAAGTAAGTCTGCTTTTTTACATTTTAAACTTTACTAAATGTTTAGCATTTGGAGCTGTAAAACAATTTGAAGATTCACTTTTTAATTATTTGTCAAGGATAAATATTTTCAAACAAGAAATGCTAAATTCCATGTAATGTTTTAATATTACATGGTGTAAGAATCATAATTTTTTAAAATTTCCTTCACAATGCTTTAGTATAGGAGTGGGTGAATAGACATAAAATCTGAACTCAGAAAATTATATGACTTGCCCACAGTCACGTAGTTAACAAGAATCAGGGCTTATATTTGCACTCAATTTATCTATTTTAGAAATAGAAAAATAGAAAGACTACGATTAGCCCAAAGTTCACTAATGAAAATGGAAGTTTTTTATCTTAGATTTTTAAATTTTATTTATTTTGACATAAAACTATTATTGTATCTATATCATTCTCCCTCCAGAAGCAAACTACTCTATTTTGCTTAATCTGAACACTTGATTTAAAATATAACATTAAGTTAAGCAAGTAAACATTCAGGGATCTACACTCACTTTTTGAATTTTTAAAATCAGATTGTTGTTGTGCAAATAGTAGAGCTATGATAGCTGCTATAAGTCACCAATATACCAATATACACAATCAAGACATTCTCTGACTTAATTAAACTCCTCTAAATTTAAATTTTACAGTGAAGAATCTTTACATAGTAGTTTCTCCATTGTCCCCGTCAATGCTCAGTTTTATTGAAATGTGCTATTTTGGACTTTTGGGGGGTATATAATAATGAAAAACCCACAGCATTGAAACACCTTTGAAGACACTATGGAAACATACCATTTTATTTTCATATTGTTAGGAATTTCTCATTTCTTATTTCCCACTTGCCTCATTCTTTCCTGTTTCTTTTCTATAAAACCCCCAAATAAACAAGCACTTGGCCATTAATTGTGGTATCTATCCCAATAAGCCAGATAAAGAAATGTAATAGTTCTTAGTCACATTGGCTAAATCTATCTCATCAGATTAGATAGACAAACATGCTTTAGTACATACTACTGAAATCAAAATGGGAATTTCACATTTAAACCCAAATGGTAGGGTGCCGTAGTGTGTGCCTGTAATCTCAACTACTTGGGAGGCTGAGGCAGGGAGAATTGCTGAGGCGAGCTAGGATCGTAATTTTGAATCCAACCTGGGTGGCATAGAGAGACCCCATCTCCACAAACCAAAAGAAAACAGAAATCCCAACTGAACATGACTTTGAGTAAATATAATAACTATTTGTTACTATAATACTTTTCCTGAATAGGAGATAAGTGAATGAGAATATTATTAATATATTATACATTTATATAACATACATACATATGTATATATAGTTATATATATATTAATTCCTATGTAAAACTTAGGATCATGTTCACTCTTAGTGGACATTTGTTGTTTTGTCTGACTGCTCTACCTCCATGTTCCTGTTGCTGTAAATAAATATTAGTTTTTCAGCCTATTCTCAGCTGTGATGTGAACTGGGCTGGCACCATGTTTGAGTTTTAGAAGTAGGTGTGCACCTCAAAACTTCTGACTATCATCTTCATTACTCTGGTCACAGTATTTGCTTAAGGATGGACTACTATGAGTACAAAGAAGCCACGCATATAAATCTGTAAAATGCCAGCCCACCTCAAACATCATTATCAGTTAGTTAGCAATTACAGATTACAGTTTATCTTTCATTTTGCATGATTTTTGTGTCCTCTGTGGGATTCAAAAGTGATTGGTATCGCCATTTCACTGTAGTTTCCCTCCACTGTTAGGAACTGATTGTGACGCATCTTTCTTGGAAGATCTTGTTTACATTGACTTTCAACAGGTCCTGAAATGTATTTACTATACTGTTTCCCTACACTTTCATTTGTGTTTCTTCTTTGCCTGTTGTTTTGAGGCTAGAAACGCAGAAATTTCTTTTCTATGCATTGCCTTATTGGAATTTTCTGAGGCACATTTTCCTCCACTGTATTTTAGCACTTCAGCTCCTGAATTTGAAAGTAACTGTAAAATCCAGGGAACATTTAAGCCTACATTTAGTTCAGGTCTTTTTCATTTGATAATTTATCTTAAGCTCTCATACACTGTACTTCATTTTCATGGTGTATATGGAAATCAGGCTGCCCACTAAACAACTACATGGATTTATGCTGAGATATCAGCCATTCACTGCAAAATCAATCAGATATAAATAGAGAATGTACCTCTTTGAAAGAAACTGATTGCGTAAGTTTTCAGTTACAATTGCATAAAAATGTAATTGAATAATAAAACTTGGTCTTTACAGCACTCTGAGACTCTCAAAGTATATAGGAAATAAAAACAAGTAGCGCTATTATAGTGACGAAAAAAATGAAGCATGGGAAAATAAGTGACATCCAAGGTCACCCTGGATGCTAATAAGATATCTGGAAGTTTTGATACAGAACATAGAATAGCAGTTTACTGTCCTAATTAGTATTATCACCCTCCAATTATTTTTGACTGAGAACAAGCTATGCCAGGCATTTTGTTAGGCAATGTGAAGAATACAAGGGTAAGACGTAGCATCTCATATATTAGATGGGACCTTGAATCACCCACTATTTTTTTTCCTTTGATAATTATAATGTAGACTTAGAATCTTGAAAAACAACTTTAATATAAAGTTTCATAATTACTCTAAAAAATACCTCATTCTCTGTTTCAACTTAAGAAACCTGCATCTCGTTTAGCAATGAATTTCAGAATCTTCTGATCATGACAGAAAAACTTATTTTCTCAAGGTGACAATGAAAGCTTTTAATGCAGGGTAAGAAGTGGCTAAAGAATTGAGTTCAGTTTCATTGATCAGAGAGCCTGAGATAATTTCTGTTTTTTTAATAATATGGAGTGTGGGAAAGATGTTTATAAATCCTCTTCCTTAAGTATATCTCAGGCATGAAAGGTGATAAGGTGGTTTTAGGCAACATGAAATGTGCAACTAAGTAACTCATTTAATAGAATTTTTTGTCTTAAATTGATGGGACATCTTCATCTTTATGTCTTTCAGATTAAAAGTGCTATATGTCCTAAGACACACAATTAAAACCAATCTCTCTGAGGTAGATGGATGAATTAAAAAAAAAAAAACCTACCATTTGTTAAGTACATTCAGTGTGTCAAACGGTATTTGACATTCTCTGTATTTGATGTTGCCATCTATTTTATTTGATCTGCCCAATAGCCAATTTATTTATTTATTTATTTATTTATTTATTTATTTATTTTTATTGTGATATTGAGGGTACATTTAAGGGTTAGGTACACAAATATGTCTCGTTCAGCCAATTTTAAGATGAGGGTACATCTTTGAAATTCTAGAGAAATTAAGACGTTTGTCAAGCTTTGCTCATCTGGGAAATGGAATGTTGAGTACAAGGAGGCAGTATACACTGGTGATTGAGTCAGAAGGTGACACTTGTGTAGTCTCAGGCAAATATTCTTAACTTCATCAACTCTAAAATGAGGACAATAATAATATTCACCTGGTAAAGTTACAAAGGCTGAACAAAAGAAAATATGAAAAGGTCTGAGTGAAGTATCTGACATAGGCTCCATTCCTAATGAATGCCAGTGATTATAATTAATACTATGGTGTTTTGCTCAGGACCCCTTTTCAAGGCCCACACATCTATTCTCTCTGTTGGAAATATTAGTTGTTAAGGGCTCTCAACTATCTCCTTCACAGAGAACGTTCCTCTACTACAGAGAACTTCCCTGCCCAAGTTATTCTCTGTTCCAAGGCTGTCTTTCCCTTGATGACAGTTTTATGTGTCCATACAAAGGCTCAACTTTTTGCTCAATTTTGGAAAATTCTGAAGGACTGTCTCTCAATAACAAAGCGACTAAAACGTTCTGCTCAGGCTTGAACAGCAGCTGAATTGCAGGTCATCTTCTCTCCCTGTCCAATCTACCATCCTAACTTCATTTCAGGTTTATCCCTTGGGGATTCTTCCCAGTAAATGCGCATGCAGCTCTGTCTCAGAGCCTGTTTCCAGGAATTCTAATCTAAGACCCTGATAATGATGATAATAGTGGTGTGTGTGTGTGTGTGTGTGTGTGTGTGTGTGTGTGTGTAGCAATGATGACACCTACCTCCAAAGTTAACTCTACTGATGATTATTTGTGATTTTAAGTTATAGGGCATGATGATTGAAAGCATAGCACTGGAAAATGCAGCCTGCTTGCAATTGCCACAAACTACTTAGGTTGAGTCACAGTTTCTTCATCTGCAGAATTGGGGTACTAGTAATTCCTAATACCTGAAGGTTTTTTGTTTTCTTTTTAGAAATAAAGATATACAACTTATAAAATAGGCTACATATAGTGAACACTCAAAAAAGCTAGTAATCATTTTCTAAGTCTCAGTGTTTTACTTGAAAAGTGAGAATAATTATGTTACCTCCCAGACTTCTGGGAGAGCAAATGATGCAATATAAGTACCACACAAACATAAAACATTTTTCCTATTGTTACTGTATCTGAGAGAGGTGCCAAACTAAGTCGAACTTTTTATCTTAGAAGTTATTGAAATGAAGGCACAACTCTGGTTCAAGGACTATAACTGAGAAAGAATCTTGCCTGGTATACAATAATTTAGCAAGATAACTGAAAATAAATTAACTCAAAGACTTTTCTTTGTGATCTACAATAGGTGACCTTGGGTAAGTTGCCTAATATTGCTAAACTTATTTCACATGTACTTTAGATGCAAATTGTATGATAAAGAGACAATTATATTATTTTATTATTTTCTTTTAAAGATGTGGGGTACACTTCAATGTTCCGTATACAAATGGTCATTCATTATACAGGTAAAGTTTGGGCTTCACTTTGGTCCCCACTTCACCTGGTCTGAGATTAGGTGCCCTTATTGATGAAGTGTGCTCCCCTTCCTCCCCTGCCAGTTTCCCACTACTGCCAATTCCTTTCTTTTAGTATTATGATAATTGTTCAGGGTCCACTTATGATTAAGAACGTGTGGTACTAAATTCTTTGTTTCTGTGAGATTCTTTGATGGAAGATGTCATATGAACAACATGTATTATCTTACTGTTATTTAGTTGAGAAAAATAGCATAAAATGGGTTCTCAGTCAAAACATCTAATTGTGGAAAATAAAATCAAGGTATTTTATTACTTCAGATATTAAAATATAGTCAGGAAGTACTATCATTGAACATTTCTGTAAGTTTAAAAGAAAAAATCTTGAATAAGCACCTATGTAAGCTGAAAGTATATAAAGACAAAATCTGGTGATCATAAAAAGGTACTTACTTGTAGATGATTTTATAATTTAAATTTAAATATAGGGTTGCACTTAAAAACCTACACTCTAGTGCTAACTGCTGTCAAATGCTGGCTCTGAAACATGTTACTTTTGCAACCTGGTGTAATTACTTACCCTATTCTCTTTGTCTTAGTTTCTTAGTCTATAAAATAGGAATACAATAGTATAAACTTTATAAATCTCTGTGAATTAAATAACATAATGAAAACACTCTCACATGTAAGAATTGCTCAACATAGATGAGCCATTGTTGTTTTATGTAGCCTCATGGGGTCTCAAAGTTGACACAAACTAGTAGCCTTGGACAAATACCATAATATTTTCAAGGTCAAAGAGGTTTTCACAATATTGCAGCAGAGCAAAGATTCAGTATTGTGAAAGTCAGTATCTCATGAAGAGCCTATCCAAATGAGTTCTGGAAGCCATAGTAAAAGGAGGAATGCATGATTTACTTCCAAATAATGCAATTAAACGGTTAGGGTAGGGTCATTGTTTATACCTCCAGGGCCGTCTACCTGAAGCAGTATTTAAAGGTCCTCATGTATGTATGTGAACTTCTACCCAAAGATAACTTAAATATGCCACTTAGCTTCTCACAAAAGTAAAGCTTCTCAATAATAATTGGACTGTTTCTCTCTTTTTCTTTTTGGAAACGTTTTAGGTTCAAGGGGTCATCAGTGCATGTTTGTTTCATGAGTATATTGTGCAATGATGAGGATTGGGCTTATAGTACATCCATCACCCAAATGGTGAACATTATACTCAATCGGTAATTTTCAACCCTCACTGCTTTTCCAGCCTACCTGTTCTGGAATCCCCCAGTGTCTGTTACTCCACACTCTCCTCCATGTGAATCTATTGTTTAGCTCCCACTCATTAGTGAGATTGTGTGGTATTTGATACTCTGTTTCTGTTTCATTAACTTGGCCTCCAGCCTCATGTATTTTGCTTCAGAGGACATTATTTCATTTTGTATGACTGTGTAGTATTCTATGATGTGTATATAGTACATTTTATTTATCTAATTAACCATTGATGGGCATTTTGGATGGTTCCATGACTTTACTATTATGAAGAGTGCTGCAATAAACCTATGAATGCAAGTGTCTTCTTTCTCTTTGTGTAGTAGTAGGACTGCTGAGTCAAGTGGTAGTTCTATTTTTAGATTTTTGGGAAGCTTCTACACTGCTGGTTGGAATGTGACTTTGTTTAACCTCTATGGAAAAACCAGACATTTCTGATATATGAGTGAACTCTTTCAAAAGAAGTAAATACATTCCAAATACACACAAAAATTGAACTATAAAATTGTGATGTTGCCAGAAGCAAATAGGAACTACTCCCTAAATTTTTTAGCATATTAATCTGTTGTTAAAGAAAGTAATACTAGTAAGCTATTATCTTAAGCATTATCATTATTCTAATTTATCTTAAACAACTCACAAATCACATTTAAAATAAGTAATATTAATATTGAAATACACTAACAAAAGTAAAGAAACTAAGAATATGGTATGAGTTCATTTATATTGCATTTCCTCTAAGAGTTAAGTATAATCACAGTGTTAGTTCAGTTTCCTCTAGTGCATGGGAGAGAGTACAGATTCCATTAGATTTCTTTGATGGTTAAAGGATTTAAGAGAACCAACATGCCCTTACCCAGTAAGATGTTAAGATAAACCCAGATGTCATTCTAGATCCTTGGTGACAGTTTTTCAATAAACTTTAAATTTCTGACCTTACTTCAAGAGTCACTTGAATAGTGCTTTATTTTTCTTTTGGGTTTAAGCTTTCTCATTGATTGAATTTAGATGAGGTACACGCTAAATTTGTACCTCAAACTCAAAGACTGAATTTAGATGAGACACATGCTAAGTTACTGTAGCAAAATGACCACCCAAAACAGACTGTGAGATGAAAGTTAGTGTGCAGGAGATTCATTTAAAAGTGTGTTCAGAATTAACACTGTGAAAAGAAAAAAATAGCAAGCAGGGTGCAGTAGAGGGAGTAGAGCTGTGATGCAGTTCAATGGGACCCTATGAAGAGTTCAAGACTGACCCTTCAAAATTTCTTAGAGCTTTATTCGGTATTGGTTCAAGACGTTGCAACCAATGTATCCCAACATTATTAGTCTTTGAATGCAGGAGACTTAGGGTAGGAATATTGACCTTGGCCAAGGTAGTGCTTACATCAGAACTAGAAGCAATCCCTAGGGAGATTGACAACTGAGGCAGTAGTACTTCTAGCAATCAGGATGATCATTTTTCTGGAAAGTGGATCATGGCAGTGATCTATTCCATCCAGCATGTTTCATATTCTACTTCTAAGATGTAGTCCTTAAAATATGTATATTTAATTCAAATGCTATTTTGTTTGTGTTTTATTGTTTGCATCATCTGTTTGTTCTTTTGGAAATCTAGCTCAATAACTTGCCTTCATTTCCTCCATTCTATTTCCTACAGTGTTTCATCACATGACCACCCCACATGTTCTCAGAGCCTGAAATATAAAGTTGGAGTTCAAACTGGTATAGTAGATGCTTCAAACCATTAATCTTGTCTGCTTTTCTATTCTACCAACCTGTATCTTCATTAGATAAACTACCATGCATGCACGGGAGTACTTGTGGATCGTGAAACACACCATGTTTACTCTTGTCTTTCTGTTTTCACACATTTGAATTTTCTGTCTGATCACCCATTTCTCTTTTTTATATCTAATTAAATCTTATATGAACTTTAATACTAAGCTCATATATTACATAGTCCACTATGCCCTTGCTGAGTAACACCTTCTTTGTTCCTGCTTCCCTATTATTTTATATACACTTTTTTATTGTTGATGTTAGATTGTGTAGTAATTAATTGCTGGTTTACTTATTTGACCCGCCTCAGATTGAAAACTTTTTAAATGGAACTTAAAATAGAGTTTATTTTATCTCTGGGTTCCAAACATATATAGCAACATATGTGGCCCCAAAGAAACTTGCAGCCATACAGTAAATGAATATTGTGTAATTTTAAAAATATACCCATTGTACTAGTACAAAATTAAAAATATCAAAGAGAGACAAGCTTTCTCACTGGTTTATTTTCGCTAGCTGTAACTGCTTCATCAATACGTAAATGGTAAATGGCATTGGTGAAAATTCTAATGGCATGAGAATTTCATGGCTCCTACCAGTACTACAGTTCAAAAATTAAATACATTTTTTCATGTAAGTAGAGTTATAGAGTGAAATCAATGATAAAACAGAAAATGCCTTGCTCCTCTATCTTGTTTTCCCTAAATTTAGTGTCGTTCTTCACCACATAGCAACTCTGAATCTGGCTTATAATTATAACACCAATGAGTACGGAACATGGATACTTCAAAATTTAAGCGTGCCTTTTTTGATCCTCGTTATGTTTGTTCTTTTTTATCTGAATGTAGGGCAGCATAAACTTTAGATTCTAGATATTTTCTGTGATAATCTTGATAACAACCATAACCATAATACCTGTATAAATCATGCTTTCTTGTAACAAGCATATATTTAGAAATTACTTTGCTCTGTTCACTGTTCCAGATGTCAGAATGTTATCAATGAACAAGATATTTCCATAGTCCTGGAAACTCAGTAGAAGAATCAGACAATATATTAGTCAACTAATACATATGTGATACATATTTATCTTGATTCTTCATAATTGATAGTAAGAAAAAGTAAAACATTGCAAGAGACTTGAGATTGATGGAACACTTGTGCAACTTAATATTTATTGATTACATGCAGTATACCAAGTGATTTGCTTGGTACTTACTACTTTTTTTAACTTCAAACAAACAAAGGAGAAAGTAATTTTGAAAAAAATATTTTTCACAAGATCTTCAAAATTCAGAAATGTTAAGAAATGTCTAAACACACAATAGTCAAGTGGCAAAGTTTACAGTAAAACACAGATATTCATAGGCCAAAAACAAAGAACACTACCAAATACCCTTTTACTTAGGCAATTCAGTTGTCATATGCATTTTTCATACCATTTTTCTATTTTCTGCAAGGACAGCTCAGAGCCTCCAATGGCACTAATCAGTTCACACCAAGAGTGTAGGTACAAAGGGAAAAAGACGGAAACCTTTTCAAGAACAGCACATAGAGTCAGCCTCCAGACAGTGCAAATGTCTCCTGCAACAGAGCAAAAAGTATGCCATGTCACCACAAGACTTTGGTAAGGCAGCAGGAAAAGAAAAAAATAAATATGTAAGAAATAAGTCACAAAAGGAAAACTACTTAGCAGCAAGTTTTAGCTTCCATTTTTTCAATCTTTTTTTCTCAAGGAAAATAAACAACTATTTTGGACTTGTTCTAAGGGAACACATGCTTACAAACCAGGTTATTTAAAATTTAAAAAGTATATACATATAAAGCAAAAAATATAACAGGTGCTCAAATGTGGTAGTGGTTTTATGAAAGCTAACAGCAAAGCATTAAATATTAGCTAAACTTGTCTGCAACAGCTTTGCATTTATATAACACTCAATATATTTGAACAACATATTTTTACCATCCCTGAAGTTAGCCACTCCTGCAAATCTTCTCATTTTGCAAATGAATAATAAAATGTCATACAAAGGGACTAGTATTAATGTATTTTAGATGAAGAGGAGACTTGCGGGTTTTACCCAGCTTGAAATTTTTATCTTATGGATGAGACAAGTGGGTCTCTGAGTGGGCAGTTGATTTGCTCAAGGTCACAACACTATTCAATGGCAGAATTTCACTGAAAAGCAATTCTTTTTGATCACTTGTCCAGAGCATCTGTATCTGCCACTGCCATTATACACATGTACTGCAGACATTAAGCATCTATTGAATTACAGATTATCAAAATCCTGGCAAATAGGATGCACTCTAAAAAATTTGTTGAATGAGTAAATTTTAGTCTCTTTCTTTCTCCTGTCTTGACACTTTATTCTTAGGGCTTTCCACAGTGTTAAAAGGAAGGCTTACATATTAGAATACTCTGCTTCCCACCCTTAAATCCTCTCCTTTATAGTCAACTTTAGTAGGGTGGCCCTACTGCATACTAGTTATTCGAATTTCAATGCAGAATGAAAAGGTATTTCTGTATTAGGCATGACTAAATGAGAATGAATGAATGGTTAGGCTGAGCCACCTACATTTGGCCCTTAGGAATTGGAGCAAAAAATGGTAACTACAGGGAAGGTTAAAAATGAAGTAGAGATATTGAAGCATAATTAACAGTGGCTTGAGCAACTAGACCAAAAAAATATGGAAACAGCAGCCTTGTAGAACATTATTGACCAAATTAACCTAGCAGATACGTGTAGAATGTTTCATTCAATAACAGCAGAATACATATCCTTCTCAAGTGTGCACAAAACATTATCTAGGAAAGATTATATATTAAGCCAATAAGATTTAACAGATTTCAAAAAACTGATATCATGCCAAGTATTTTTGATTTTTATTTTTTACCACAATAGTATAAAACTAGAAATCAGTAACAGGAGGAATTGAAGAAAATTCACAATTGTATGAAAATTAAACAACACACTCCTGAACAACTAATCAGAATCAAAAGACAAGTCAAAAGTATCTTGAGACAAATAAAAATGAAAAAAAAAGCATTCACAACTTATGGTATCAGCAAAAGCTGTATTAAGAGGGAAATTTATAACAATAAGTGTCTACATTTAACACAAAAGAAAGAACTCAAATAAACACCTACCCTCATGTCTCAAGAAACTAGAAAAAGAACAAAAACAGGTCATTCAGTGGAATAAAGGAATTTTTAAAAATAGGCCAGAAATAAAATAACTATAAACAAAAAAGGCAATTCAAAAGATCAGCAAAACAAAATCATAAATAAAATGTACAAAACATTAGTTAGACTAGCCATAAAAAAGAGAGGATTCAAATAAATGAAACTATAAGTTAAAGAGGAAGTGTTACAGCTAATACCACAGAAATACAAAGGATAATACAAGACTACTATAAAGAATTATACGTCAACAAATTGGATAATATAGAAGAGATGAATAAATTCCTGCAAGCGCCGGGCTCGGTGGCTCAGCCTGTAATCCCGCGCCTTGGGAGGCTGAGGTGAGTGGATTGCCTGAGCCCGCGGGTTCGAGACCCGCCTGGGCAGGCGAAACCTCGTCTCTACAATAAATAAAAAAAAAATTAGCCGGGTGT
>CAUYQG010162072.1:0-16301 GCA_963574415.1 Tarsius wallacei | reverse complement strand
TACACATAATTCTTACAGTATTAGAGAATTCTGAGTATGAATATGTATTACTTATACCATTTAGTTTTTTACCTTTTTATGTTTCATGTTATTAATTATCAGACTTTTGTATCAGCTTAAAAAAAAATTAAAAATAGAAAGATCACAAATAATCTAACATTAAACCTCAATAACTAGATAAAAAAACTAAGCCCAAAGTTAGCAGGAGAAAGGAAATAAAGATTATAGCAGGAATAAATAAATTAGAGACTAGAAAATAATAAAAAAAATCAAAGAAATTGAGAGTAATTTTTTTTAAATGAACAAAATTGACAAACCCTTAACTAAACTAACTAGGAAGAAAAGAGAGACTACTCAAAGAAGTTAAGAAATGAAAGAGGAGACATTATAACCGATACCACCAAAATATAAAAGATCAAAACTAACTTCTATGAACTATTATACGCCATCAAATTGGATAACCTAGAAGAAATGGATAAATTCTTAGATGCATACAATCTACCAAGTCTGAACCATGAAGAAACAGAATGTCTGAACAGACCATCACTAAAAAAAAAAAATTAAAAATAAGCAAAATACATAAATAGATATTTCTCAAAAGAAGATATACAAATGGTCAGTGAGCACATAAAAATGCTCAGCATCACTAATCATTAGAAAAATGCAAATCAAAACCAAAATGAGATATCACCTCACACCTGTTAGAATGACCTCTATCAGAAAGATGAAAGATAGCAAGTGTTGGAGGGGGGATGGTAGAAAAAAGACTCTCATACAGTGTCAGTGGGAATGTAAATTAGTACAGCCATTATGGAAAATGGTATGGAGGTTCCTCAAAAAACTAAAAATGGAAGTACCATATGATCCAGTAACACTGCTTCTGGGTATACATTCAAAGAAACTGAAAGCAATACTTTAAAGGGATATCTACACTCCATGTTCATTGCAGCACTGTTCACAATAGTCAAACTAGGAAAACAAGCTAAGCGCATCAACATAAGACTGGATAAAGAAAATGTGGTATATATACACAATGGAATATTATTCAGCCTTAAAAAAGAAGGAACTCTTGTCATGTTTAACAACATGAATCAGCCTGTAAGAAATTATGTCAAGTGAAATAAGTCAGGCCATAAAGACAAATACCACAAGATCTCACTTATATATGGAATCTAATAAAATTAAATTCATAGAAATAGAGGGTAGAATAATTGTTACCAGAGTCTGGGGAGGTGGGGAGGGAAAGAATGGGAAGTTGCTGATTAAAAGGAGAAGTTTCAAATAGGCAGGAGGAATAGGTTTTGAGATCTATTGTAAAGTAGAGTGACTATAGTCAATAGTAGTGTATTTCAAAATAACTAAGAGAGTAAATTTTAAATGTCTCACCATAAAAAAAAGATAGGTAAGCAAGGTGACAGGTATGTTAATCAGCTTGATTTAATCATGTCTCATTGCATACATATATCAAAGCATCACATTGTACCCCCATAAATGTATACAGTTATGATTTGTCCATCAAAAAATAACAATTTTTAACTAATAAAATAAATAAATAAAGTTGAGCCAAGATTGGAGGGACAATTTCTTCAGAGGGCTGTGTTGTGGGTTGATATCTTTAAAAAGAAAAGGGTGCGAGGGCTACCCCTCCCAAACCTAATGAGACAGGAGTACCAAAGGAAAGGATGGGAGAGCTTCGCTCCCTGTGTCACAAGATAAATGATGTAAGCTAAGTAAAGACCCTCCAAACATATCCATGTCCTAATCCTCACAGCCTATAAATACGCCAAAGAATCTTGCAAATGTGATTAAACATCTTGAAATGGGGAGGTTTCCTGAGCTATCCAGGTGGGCCAGATGTAAACATGAAGCTCTTTATAAGAAGGAGGCAGGAAGAGGGGTGAGAGAAGGCAATGTGTTAATGGAAGCAGAGGCGAGGGAGTTCCAGGGAAATTTGAAAATTCTATGCTCCTGGTTTTGAAGGCGAAGGAAGTAGCTGCAAGCCTAGGAATGCAGATAGCCTTCAGACGCTGGACAAGGCAAGGAAATGGATTCTTTTCTAGAGTCTCCAGAAGGAATGCCTTTCTGCCAACACCTTGATTTATCCCCAGTGAGAACCATGTCAGACTTCCGGCCTCTAAAACTGTAAGGTAATAAATTTGTGTTGTGTTAAGCCACAAGTAGTATGGTAATTTGTCATGGTGGCAGTAGGAAACTAATACAAGAGAGAGGTTTTAGGAAGCCCACTAAGACATTTTACTATATGTCCTCCAAATCTTTGGGAACACTGAAGACAGCTGCCTGGCTCTCATCTGAAAAAATCCAAGGGTGTGATACCAATAAGAAAAGGCTTTGATAACAGAGTGAAAAAATAGGAATTGGTCTGCACCTGCATAAGCCTATTTTGCGTCTTGTTTATGAGAGCCACCTGCAAGAACAGCTTCATGGACATGGGACTTGTGCAATCACACAGGAGCCTGCATTAAAAAAAAAAAGTCTGCTTGATTTAATGTTTCATTGATTCTGACTTGAAATCCTTAAACATTTTGAACAAGGACCTCTGAATTTTTTATTTTGCACTGAGTCCTGAGAATTATGTGGGCTGAAGATCTCAGTTATGCCATGGTAGGAGTTGGGCAATCTCCAAAACATTTGCAAGAGCACCCACAAGAGAAAAAAGAAGATTTAAACACTAACCAGGCCCTAGAGGACAGGGTGCCAGTGCACAGCAATTCAGTCAAGTAAGAACTTTTAAGTCCCTCTTTTCTCTCCTACATGGTAGATGTATGACACTGTAGCCAGCTTGGTGGGAAGAAAGAATACATGTGCTCTATAAGGAAAGAGATAAGTTAACAAAGCTTCCTTCCCCAGTTCCAGCCTTTCTGCCTAGTAGGTCTCGGCTGCCAGAGGGCCTAACACTCAACTCTGTGCCAAACTTGTGTTTGAATTTTTGTACAATACCCTTTGATTACTGAACTGAGACATCACTTTGTGACTAGAAGCAACCAGAAGAAAATCATGAGCCTGCTAAATTTTCATTTGGAGGAAAAATTATCCCTAGGGGGAAAAAATGTAAACAATGAAAAACCAAACAATCTATAGACTACCAATTATTCAAGGTAATGATGACATCATCAGGCCAAAGTGGAAGAGTCAAAGATAAAAACTATCCATGGCAAGTTTGATAGACATTGTGCACACATAATATTCAGTATTGCCTTTATAAACCAAACAGAATAAATAATAGGAAAGGGGAAGAATCTGCAATATGTGATTTCCGATAGGAAAAGCTGCATGATAAAAACTTGTATTCGGGTATAGAATTATTACGTATCACTTAAAAACAAAATAAAGTTTAAAAGAGAAAAGAAAGACAAAAATAAATAAATACATTTCCAGATGTACTCCTTTTGGTCGGAGGGAAAAAAAAACTTGAGCCTCCACTCCAAATGGAAGCATAAGGTAAGGTTATCGTCCCTAAGATGTGTGATCTTAATGCCCAGTATAAACAAACACAGGGATGAAGAGGGGACTTCTCCCTCCCATCTACCTCACTGTCCCAGAATTATCTTTCTCAAACATAATGGCCATGCTGCTCATTGCTTAAAAGTCTCTAGTGTTTCTTCAGGAGCTTTTGAAGGGAACCCTGAAGTCTGGAACACAGGCACATGGTACTCCTCAGCTGATGTAACTGTCCCTTCTCACTGCTCCATGCCACATTCTCTCTTGAAGCTCTGACTCCCAAACTTCAGTCATTCACATACCACCCTCATAGTGTTTGTTACATATATGTTCTTCCAAAATTATCAACTTAATATTTTTCTATAAACCAAGCAATGTTTTTACTTAAAAACATTACTTACTTATCTTCATTCTAAGCAATATCTTTAAATCAAGTTTTAATATACTGCTTATAGTTTTACTAAATGCTTGACAATACTATTAAAATTAATTTTTAAAATTGAAAACTTGACCTCTATGTCATCCGTTACACCGATTGTTCATGTAACATACATTGGGATGTACACTGTAGACAAAAATACAGTGAATTGTTTATTGTTCACTAAGCATACTGTTGTTTTCTTCCTCATAAAGTGTCCTCCCCGTTATCTGCTAAAGTTATTTCCTTTCTTTGAGATTAACTCAACCCAAAGTTACCTCCCCATCGAAGCTTCTCTATGTCACTTAAAGAAGGATGTTCCTCCTCTGTATTCCAAAGTACTTTCTACCTGCCTCCACTGTAACATTTATCACGTTGTAGAGTCATGACTATGTACATGTCTAACTCCCTCATGAAACTGAGTACTCTAGTCTTCTATGGATCATCCCATTATCTGGATCAGTGCATACTGGGCACTCAAAAAAATGTTGACTAAATGAAGAATGACGGGTATGTAGTCAAAGCTAAACTAATGATGTCATTGATAGCATGAATAGCTCAGCACAACATTACTTTGGTTAAACAAAAGACTCCCCCAAATCTCAATGTATGCAGGACTTCTCTACAATTATCAAATGGGACTGGTAAGAAAATGTAAATGATTGTGTTTCCCAAAAAACAAGTCAAAGAGAACACAGAGTTAGAAGACTTGAGAAGAATATAAAGTTGCATCAGAATTCAGTCCAAATTTTTTTATAGAAGTTTGCATGCAAAGGCCCCAGTTAATCTTTTTTTAGGAATCTTCCATTTAATGATCACTTTCTAATTGCAAATCTTAAAAAGTAAAGCTAGAGAAGCAAATTTAAAATAAAACAAAGGACGATTAAAGCAGAGACCAAACATCGGTTGCCCCAGAAAAAGTGGCTTGATTGAAAACAAAAAATTATGTCACTAATATGAAGGGGACACTGAATAACTGCTCTGTAATGCCATCTCCATGCTATAACTGAGGAAATTCCTTTTTCTTGCTATATTTTTCCAGGCTCACAGAAGAATGAAAAAGAAAATGTTCAGGGGTATAGTCATTTGTATGGGAAATTTTTAAATCTTGTTTTTAATCTCAGCAAGTCATTTATTCTCTCGTTATTTTCCTTTTCATTCATTTTGAGTATATGTTCAGAAATGGTAAAAATATAATTGTATATTTTTTGACATTTTTGTTTATATTGAAAACTAAAATGCTTATACAAATATAATCTTTGAAGTGCTTTTATGTCAGGGGAGTGAGAAACATCCTGAATGTTTATAAATTCAGCCAAAGCTAAATTTTCATTGTGTGCTTCATGTGTGCCATGAGGATAAAAAGATTTCAGCACCATCATGGGCTGAGTTGTGTCTCCCAAAATTCATTTATTGAAATCCTAAACCCCTGTACCTTAGAATGTAACTGTATTTGGAGATGGAGCCTTTAATGAGGTCATTAGAATGGGTCCTAATCCAATATGACTGGCGTCCTTGTAAGAAGGGCACTGACATTCACAGAGGTGTGACTACATGAGAACACCAGAAAAAGCCATTGCAAATCAAGGAGAGGCTTCAGAAGAAAACATCCCGGCTAACACCTTCTCCTTAGACCTCCAGCCTCCAGAACTGTGAAGAAAGAAATGGCTGTTTTTTAAGCCATCCAGTCTGTAGTGCTTTGTTATGGCAGCCCTGCTAAACTAATGCAGGCACTCTCCTGACCCTCAAAATCTTGAAGTCTAGCAGGGGAGACAGATACATAAACAGATAAGTAGTATGGTAATAAAAGTTATGGCCAGTTAATTAGGAATATTATCGACTCAGCAGAATTTCATATAGTGATTGAATTGATAATTATAGAGATTATGTAGCAACCTGGGGAAATGTTTATAAAAATATTAATTGAAAAGGAAAAACACAACAACATATCTATTCTATGATAACTATAAAAGATGAGTCGTTAATAGATAAATAATAGAAGAAAACTTGGAAAAATACATTGTTTCTCTGTAAGGTGAGATCCTTGATGAACTTTGGTATTTTAGTTCTTTTTTGTTGTTATAATAGCATTGATACAATAAATTTTAAAACACAATTAAAACTATACATATACTTTGTGCCAATTCAAACTACCATAGTTTATTGGATATTCGATTTTATTAACAGCAACTTTTGACTTGTACATGATTAAGCAAAAACAAGAACAAAAACAAAAACCTGGGTATATTCTTCCTCCCCTGTGTCTCTCTCTCTTTTTCTCTCTCTGTCTCATATTTCACTTTCATTCAAGTTTCTGCTTCCAAGAAAGTGAAGAGAGAAGTATTCTGAAGGGAAATTCAAAGAGATTTTATAAGCCTAAAGTCTGTATGGAAATAGTCACTAAAAATAAGAAAGGACGTGAGGAAAATAGCATATTTGAGTCTGTATTCAAAGAACAATGATCTGAAAGGTTCTAGAGCCTTGCCTAGTTGTGATTCTTAAAACCAGGCTCACTTATAAAAATACCTGAGAAGAATTTGCCAGGGTTTGAAGTGAGGATAAGCCAGGTGAGCAGAAGACAAAGCTCTCCATCCCTCTGAGGCAGCCAGAAGGGCCAGAGCCTGGGCAGCTTCCACTCAGGGCTCAAGTACCTGGCAAGTCCCCAAGCAGCAAAAGGGCAAAGGTTCAGCAAATAGAGCCTGAATGCCCAGCCAGGAAACAGAGCAGGTGTTTGTGCAACAGACTTTCACACAAAGGCAGCCACAGAGCAAACCGTAAAATGTCTCTCAATGACACTTCTGCACAGGGCAAGGCATGGCATAGATAAGTTAACAAGGCGAAAACAGCTGCTCTAAAGCTGCTCTGGGTGTTAATCAAGCCATCTCTGGAATAGCAGGAAGGCTTATATCAAAGACCTTAATTTGCCCCCAAGGCCCTTTTTTTAGCCTGATTTAACAGTTCCCAGTGATAGCAATCTGTTGCCCTCATCCCACACAAGGCCCCAAGCTTGGGGTTCTCGCTACTCATACCAGCTTGCCTTTGGTAGCCCCGCAAGGAGAAAAGCTCCCCAGGAAGGAGATCAAGCTTTATTTTTATCCCAGTTAAAGTCCCTGTCCAATCCATTAACAGCTACAATAACCTTGGTCCAGGGCATTTCCTGCAGAAGCTATAACCAGCTGGGGTTAATGAACTCTCCCTATCATTAATTCCTGGGAGAGGCCATTGGCCTGAATTGTTACTTAATTACTCTTCTGTGTACAGCTTCATAAAGCAATGAAATGCCTTCTTTCAGGAGGAAGGGAGATGGTAATGGGGGTCATCAGAGGCCATTAATTTTACAAATAGTTTGTTAGAAACTACAGTATGTTAAAAAGTCACTCTGGCCCACAAATCAACTCAGTGCAGTTCTTCTTAAGTAGAGATCTGAAACTTCACAAGTTTCCGTGACTTGCACACATAAAAAGTTACAAATAGTGCAGAATCCAGTCAAAATATATACACACTCAGGTAAGCAGAAATATATTCCTCAGGTTCTGCAACTGACCTTATCTTCCCCTTCAGGTCTTATTCCTAAAGTTGTCAGGAAAGACTCAATGGAGCCAATTTGATATATCACAGACTTTTCCCATTTAAAATGTCCTTTGGGTAATTTCTCAGTCTTTTAGGGAGATCCTTCCTCTCCTGAGCTCCCCTCTTTTCCAGCATGGTGGCAGGTACAAAGAAAATCTGTGTATCCATGAGGTGTTGAGAAAGCTCCGGGTCTTCATGCCTCCTCTTGGTACTCTCAAATCTGCTGGTCTCTGTGTCCTCCTCAGCACAACCTGAAGTCTCCTCTTGTCCACCAGGCTTCTCTCTACATCTACACCCCACTTCCAGGTCTGAGGATGCCCAGCAGCTTTCTCTGCACCACCCAATTTAAAGCTGCAGCAACCTCTTCCAATCCTACCCCCACACACATATATATACACAGCATTTGCCCTTGCTCCTTCACCTGTTTATGTTTCTCCACAGCAATGTTACTGAGCAAAAGGTACTCACTGCCCCATGTGCTAGAAGCCAATACTACAACACCAGGTTTTGAGTAAAGAAATGTTTCGTATTGCAAATTGACTAACAAGGAGACAGGAGTCCAGCTCAAATCTGTCTCCCTGTGCTGGCTTTAAGGCAGTGGTACTTTTATTAGAAAAGGTTTAGGACGTGGACTCTGAGAGTAGCAGGTGATGAAAAAAGAGAGGTCTGAAAAGTCCTTGAACGTTTGCAGAGCTCTCTCTCTTTAAACCTCCTGATGGATTACATGTGCAAATCCGGGGGGAGTTAGTGTAAAACATGAAGTAGAAATTCGGGCTGTGACATCAGCAAGCTCATTCTGCACAGACTCCAGTTGGTCATATGGGTTCCAACCAAGTTCAGCCAGATTTTTTTTAAATCTCACAAGCAGAGGGAACTAGTTTTACAACCAGTTTCAGCTCTTTTTTTCTTTTTCTTTTTTTTTTTTTTTTCTTTTTTCTGCAGGAGAGATATGTTCCAAGACAACTGGCAAGGTCGAAGATTTTTTCTTTTTCTTATCTGCCATCCTGCAAGAAGAATTTCTGTTAGTCATTGGTGTCTTTAACTCTTAGCTTTCTCCTCTCTTATATCAAATGAAATATATTTACTTATTTTATTGATTGTGTTGACACGCACACATACTTTAGAATATAAATTCCATGAGAGTGAATGCCTTTGGATGTTTTATTCACTCGTTCTCTCCACTGCTAAAAAGAGATCCTGAAAAGTATAGGTGCTCTTTCAGTGATTGAATGTTTGTTAATGAATGAGTAGTGGTTAGTTGGTTGCTTGGTGAAATCAGACTGCTGGCCACAGGACCCAGAGTTCCTGTTTTAGTTACACTTGGGCAGGAAGGAAGCACTGCCTGGCAGAGAAATAAAAGATAGAGCCTGCTCCTTCAAACCTCCCAGAAATCAGATTCATTGAACCTATGTCGCTTAGGGCAGACTTGGCCATGAAACCCATGCACCCATCCAGTCTCTGAACTCTCCACAAATGATGAGAAACCAGTGTGTCACTCCCCAGCCACTATGACATGCTTCCCCATCCATTCTATCTCAAGCAGATTCATGACACCTCAGAAGGTTCTGAGATTCTGTTGGATGATTCCAGAGGAGAAAGATCAGACTCTTCAGAAGCTAATTGACTAGGGCAGGATCAGGAAGACAGGACACATCAGAAGGAAGGTAGAGTTTATAAAAGGAATGGGGGAAAAAGGAAACTAAGGAGAATAGAGAGCCCAATAATTTACTTCTGCTTGGTTTTCTGAGTCTCTTCAATACTAAAGATCTTAATACCTGGAGATTTTTGCAAAGACCAACCTAGAGAGCTGAGATTTCCAAGGCGGTTATGAACCTACATCCATGCCATGGGGCCTAGCGCAAAAGGAGACTTAAGAATCCATGATCTCTATTTCTTCCTCTTGTCTTGTATA
Organism: Tarsius wallacei; assembly: GCA_963574415.1. NCBI lineage: Eukaryota > Metazoa > Chordata > Mammalia > Primates > Tarsiidae > Tarsius > Tarsius wallacei. The sequence goes on along the minus strand of CAUYQG010162072.1, from coordinate 6,942 downwards.
AATTTCCAAAAGATTTTGTGGTGGTAAACCATCTCTACTATATCTGCTAAGAAAACATATATTGTATTTTCCAGCATTTTTCCTGTATCCTAACTGTATCCTTACTAAGGCATAACAGATCAAGGGGAAAAGAATCAGAGGACTGAGTTTTGGTCATGGCTAAAATGAGGGGATTAGAGGGAGGAAAACAATTAATTTGGTTTCAATTTTGAGGGATGTTTGGTTAGTTACTCTATGTTGAGTAGAAACATCTCTACTGGCATTTTAGGACTCTACAATGGAAGAACTCAAGGAAGATCAGCTAGATTGTGAGTAAGTAGGCATGATTATGCAATGCCAAATCCTGGGATCAAGGTGTGAAGCTGATCTACTCTTGATACTTCCCTCATCTTACAGTCTTCACTTCCCTTTCTACTCCCATTCATTCACCTACCTCTACACCCTAGCAAGCGCTCCATAATCTCCTGAAGTGATAACTATTACAAATGTCCAAACATTATAAATATTCAAGCCAGCCCTTCCAAGGTAAGGCCTTTCCCCCCAATATAATCCTTCACTCCTATCCAAAACAAAAGTCCCTGTGCCTCACTACCCCATTCCTGGTTAATTCAAGGGAAAACCAATACATTAATTTACATTCAAGAAAAAAATGTAAAGAGTTCCTCCCTGGACCCTCTCTAGACAACTCTAGAGTTACCATTATTTCATTCAAATTTACTTCTGAAAGGTTGTTTGCATTCTTGAAAGCTATACCAGGAGCATATCTATGTGTTCTCAGTGGTATGACTTTCATGGTAGAATCCCAAACTCTGTAGCAGGTAAGTGGAGGAGAAGTGTTGAGGTGGGAAGAAGGAGATGAAGATTGAAGCCCTTTTGTGCTTGCAGAAACCTCTTGTGATTCTGCCTAAAACCAGAAGCTATGTGCCATGTGCCTAGATAAAAGTATTCAATAAAAGTGTACTGCATGAGCACATTTTGTGAACAGTTTATCTAAGGGAAACAATCCTTTCTAAAGCAAGGCACTATTTAAGGAAGCAAAGCTTCTCATGAAATCAGAGTGGAGGTGCACTATTAAGCACTTTGGAGGAGAAAACTTGGGAAAGACCTCCCTGACTTACTGAATTGAGAATTATTGAAACAATTGTGGGTCATGATTAAGAAATATAATTTTTCAAGAATGAAAAAGTAAGGGTATGCCCCCCAAAAGGGCAAGGTTAATGAACTATGTGTCTTCTAGATATCTCCTGTGACCCAGTACCTTTTTTTTTTTTTTTTTAGAAAGCAGGATTTATTGAGAGGACAGAAAAGCTCCCACAGTGGGAGGGGACCCGAGGAGGTTGCCCGGCCCAGTAATTTTTTTATCTTGTAATAACTGGCCCTTGTTCATTTTGGGGGCTGAGTCTACAGGTCAGAGAAAATGGAAATCTCAAGATTGGCTCTGTCAAAGAAAAACAATATTAGTTTGAACACGGACCTTGAAAGGGACGTGCAGAGAATCGATGAAGCAGATGAGGAACTTCTTCTCAAAATCCAAGAGAAAGAAAATGAGATTAAGAGGTGAGTTTTAGTGTTTAATGAGAAAAGTTCCCAATCCAAAGGAAGGGGTGGAGAAGAGACAAAACTGAATTACTCCTGTCTGCTTTAGACATCTCTATCTTGTGTAACAAAAAGCTCCTTCTTCAGTCTTTGTGGTATTTCTTTGCAGCTTGAACACTGAAACATAGCAAGTTTCAAACCGGCTTCTAAAAGAGTTGAAAAAAAATATTGAGGTGTCTGGCTTAGGAATCAGGCAGGTCTTCTCATGACTTTGAAATGACTCCAATTCTATGGATTCAGTAAGGAAGTGTTTCTAGCTTGAGATTCATGTACATTGTCACTGAAGCACCCTTGCAACTGATACTGTGTTTTATCCGTTCTGAAACTGACAAGCATGGGTCTTCACAGTGTATTCTTGTGTTATCCAGGCTGGAAAGTGAGATCACTCAGATTGGAAATCTGGTGGAAGGCGATGAGTGGGAGAATGAGAACTGCATCACAATAGAAAAGGAAGGAGCTTTGCAGGAGGTGAAGGAAGAAACAGCCAGACATGTAAGCAGAAACTGTGAAGAGCCATTTAATAGGTTGCATTCCTCATTCTGTCCCCCATCAACTGTCAGATAAGCTAGTCTCTCCTTTTTTTTAGATTGGAAAATATAGTTTATTTAGAAATGGGGGGGGAATTCCCCTCCCCAAGGTAGGGGAGAGGGCCAAAGCTTAGGAAAACATAGCAGCCACAGCCCAATGAACACATGGCCCAGTCAGTGCTTAACAAAAACAATGGCAGTCTCTCCTTTTTATGCACAAAAAATAGTCACCTCAAAAGTCATGCTAGAATATGTTCACGCATGGAAGAGGACGTGTGGAGGACAGGGCTTCTTTGGTAATATTTAATATTGGGAAGTCCCTTAGATGGTTTGATCTCAATACATACATGACATTATTCAAGTAAGGTGGAGTTACTGCTGGAAAATGTTGCTTGGATGAAATGGACAACAATCAATAGTTGATGGTGTACAGATGCAGACTTACACTCTGCTTCATTTTCACTACAGGAAAGGAGAAAGGAGATGCTGGCCCACAGTATAACAGAACTTCAAAGAAAGGTGGGGTGGGGCTCTTGCATTCTCCAGTGCCCCACAGCAGCCAGCCCTATTCATCAAAGAGGGAAGTGGGGGGTAAAGTAATCACAAAGGAACCCACATGTCAAAGAGGCCTGTGCTTGGAGTGTGTACTACTCTCTGATTCACTCTCCTGAGTCTAAGTCTCATGACCCAAACGTCATGAATTTCCTCTGCAAGCATGAAGGTGAAAGGAGTGATCTCATGACTTCTCATTCTATCACAAGAAAATGGATTCCAACAGACACTCTGTTGACTGGGACCTTTGTGGTGAAACGTTAATTTTACTTTCCACAGAGATTTTTAAAACAAGAACACAAATTTAAAAAAAACCTAACTCAACGTCCAATTCCCTTTTCATTGGCTAGGCTTTTTTTTTTTTTTTTTTTTTTGAGTTGGGTCTCACTCTGTCGCCCAGACTGGAGTGCAGTGGCCGCTCCCGGCCACCACAGCCTCGACCTGCTGGGGTCCGGCGATCCTTCCACCTCAGTCTTCCAAGTAGCTGGAACTACAGGTTCGCGCTACCATGCCCGGCTAATTTTTTGATTTATTGTAGAGATGAGGTCTTGCCAAGTTGCCCAAGCAGGTATTAACCCTGCGGGCTCAGACAATCTACTCACCTCAGGCTCCCAAAGCTCGGGATTACAGGCTGAGTCACTGAGCCCGGCTTGTCTAGGCCTTTTCTATACTTCAACACCTCCTCAGAATACAGTGTATTTCCTATGATTACCTTACTCTCTGACCCAGGCCTCTATCCCTGAGTAATTCAGCATAAATTAGGAGTTCAAGGAAGTACCCCTGCCTTGAGTGGACTCTAGCATTGGTGGCCAAGATTAGTGAGAAGAGGATGGAGATAAAACAAAGATGTCTCCGCAGGGCACATATTGACCAAGGGACCACCTCCTGGCAGCTTTCATCAAGCCATAGTTACTGATCCCCACACATCAGAGAATGTCTTTTCCTTCTGTATTTTTAAATTTAATGGATTATTATGTGAAATGTATTTTTTATTTGAAACTATAGCTTACAAAGAATTCACAAAAGATAACCAAGCATGAACAAAGCAATCGAGACGAAGCTCCAGAAGAGTCAAAGGTAAATGAGGAAGCAATCCTGAATGTGAACTATGTGACCAGAAAACAAGCTGTTAAGGTGGAAACAATTGTCAAAGTCGGAATAAATTCTTGGTAGTTTTCGCCCCTATCAGTCTTAAACCTGAGCCACTGAGTTCTGAATTCTACTGGGTCCTCAGTAAGAAATGTCACTCTAAAACCATATTTTTTTGTTCTCTCTTCTATTAGGAAGAGCAGGGCACGAATGCATACATATAACATTTCTGGCCCCAGCACTCAATTTGGTGTGTAAAGTTGAGTGATTTAATCACTCCCTTTTAACTTCAGTTTGAAGATTAAATTAGATTGTATATATTAAATGTCATTGCCTTTTTTGAATGGCTGGAACTTCAAAAAAAAATCTTGTCTAGGTTAGTGTTTAAAAGTCTTGCTAAGGTATACTTCAGAATTCATAGAGACAGAACTAGGATTTGTAAGTCTACTGAGTATTAGGCCATGTATGTGCCTTTTCATTGATTCCAATAAAGAAAAGGATTTATTCAATTAGTCAAAATATTTAGAGACCACTATCTGTTAAGTACATCATACATTACTTGGCATTTTTCTAATTATGTACCAGGATTAAGAAGCTGGGGCCAAACACAACTTATCTGAGCTAAAAATAATAATAATAGTAATAGAGACTTAAAAAAATTCAGAAACCAGATAAATATTTTTCTTGACATTTTCTCCTTGTGAGATCTAACTTCTCTTTACAAACTTTGTTGTGTGTATGGAGCTTCTGGAGATATGCTTAAATTGAAAGTAGAAATAGAAAATGAAAGTATAGAGAATTACTCCTCTATCTTCTGCTGGCCAATTTAGTGTTGGTGGCCACAGAAACCATCACCAACAAAAAGCTACCAAGTAAACTTGCTTGGCAGTATTTACTCAAGAAAGTTATTTGGAAAGAGACAAGAACCCTGAGCATATGAGGGGGTGCCCCCCCAAAACAGAATTATCTTTTGGAGGGCAGGCCCCTTCTAGTATAGGCTTCTCCCACTAATTAAGTATTCTAGGAACCAACCAACATCAGTGTACTAGCTAATGTTGTTGTGTGTTGTTGTGAGAAGCTGTGTTTGACTTCAGCAAATTTTTCTTTTTCTTTTTCTTTTTTTTTTTTGTTGAGATTTTTTTAAATGCATTTACCCATTTCATGATGGGAGATTTACATGAAAAACCTGTCCTCATCATGCTGAGTGTTCAGCAGTTTTTGACCAAAAACGGCATGACCCCCACGCCCTACTCTCTTTATTGACCCAGTCTTGCCCCAAGTGACTTTTTAAAAAATTCCCTGGGCAAAAAATGTCCTCAAAGGGAAATGTTTTGCTGATGTGGAAAAAGTGAGACAAAAAAACTCAGAAGCATTAAAAGGCACCAAAAGTGATGAGTTGAAAAATGTTTTGAACAGTGGAAAAAGTAAATCGATAGGTGTATTGCATCAAATGGAGAGTACTTTGAAGTTGAATGAAGTTTAGACATGTAAGAATAAATATGCAATCATTTTAAAAAATAGATTCCAGTTTTTTTTTACGAGTCCCTCCCCGTATATCAGAAAGAAATTAGATTTAAGACTAGAAAAGTTTATGAAGACCCCTGGCTACACTGGCCATATGATTGCTGTGTTCAAAAGACTGAATTTTTTCCAAGATTCCTTCTTTTTCCCAGAAGGTAAGTCCAGCCAGAATCAAGTGGTGACACTTTAAGTCTGGTTGTGCTGCCTATGACAGGTAATCAAGTCCCAGTGTTTGTCAGCATAATGATTATTATTTTGCTGGCAGCCATCAGAGTCTTATCCCTTTGAGTCACTCTCTTTTGCTCCACCTATTTTGTCTAATTCTCAGGTGATATCCCTAATTCTATATACAGCATCTCTTTTGCTTCTGTTCCTCTGGCATGCTAGCAATAAGTTCAGCGGCTCAACGGATGCCTGTTTCAACCCCTTGTGACTCACACCATTGGCTTAAACTATAGCCCTTCACATCTTTGGCTGACTGATCCTGGATGTGATTGACTGGAGGGGGGAGCAACTGTTAGAAGAGTCCAGGTGTGAAATAATGGCTCCTACATGAAGGTGGGAATAACAGAGCTGCAAAGGGAAGGAAGAATAGTTATATCTGCTCTACCTCCAAAATATACCCCAAATGCATTCATTCCTCTCTATCTACCACTACTATTACTACTACCCTTTTGTAAGCCACCATAATCTTTTACTTAAACTAGAGTAGCCTCTTAAGTAGTCTCCTTACTTCAACTATTACTTCCAAATAATCCATTTTTCAGTCACAGTTCTTAGAAACTATTACTTCCAAATAATCCATTTTTCAGACACTGTTCTTTAGAAACATAAATTAGATTGTGTCTTAACACTTCAAGCCATTTCCTAGCTTCTCGCTGCAACTAGAATAAAGAACCAAATATCTTCTAGAAGGCACAAGGCCCTACAATCTAGCCCCTGTCAACCTTTCCCCACCTTACATTCTTCCTACCAGTATCCCTTATGCTCCAGTTATACAACCTCTTTACACACACCCAATTTGTTCTCCTTCATGATCTTGACCCTTGCTGTATCCTCCCCATGGAATACATTTCTTTCGGATCTCCATTTGGCTAGTATTTATCATTTAGACTTCAGCTCTTGTCAGAGAGGCCTTTGCCAACTACCTATCACCGCCTCTCGCACCAAACTCACATCACTACCACCATCACTGTTTCATATCACATTAATCTGTTTTTATTTTCTTTATTGCACATACCATTTTTACACTGACATGTTTGTTATGTCCTCCGGCTAGAATATCAGCTCTGTGAGGGTAGAGGGCCTGTTGATCCTGTTTGCACTGTATCCTCAGTAGGGCTACCTCTCCACTTCACTCCAGCATAGTGGCCAATACAGAATAGACTTCTGACAAGTATTTAAGGAAATGGAAGAGGGAAGAATGAATATGCCGGGCTCAGTGGCTCAGCCTGTAATCCCAGCACTTTGGGAGGCCGAGGTGAGTGGATTGCCTGAGCCCGCGGGTTCGAGACCCGCCTGGGCAACTTGGTGAGACCTCATCTCTACAATAAATCAAAAAAAAAAAAAAAAATTAGCCGGGTGTGGTAGCGCGTGCCTGTAATTCCAGCAACTCGGAAGGCTGAGGTGGAAGGATCGCCGGAGCCCAGCAGGTCGA
>CAUYQG010162070.1:0-14364 GCA_963574415.1 Tarsius wallacei | reverse complement strand
TCACTCTGTCGCCCAGACTGGAGTGCAGTGGCCGCTCCCGGCCACCGCAGCCTCGACCTGCTGGGCTCCGGCAATCCTTCCGCCTCAGCCTTCCAAGTAGCTGGAATTACAGGTGCGCGCTACCACGCCCAGCTAATTTTTTGATTTATTGTAGAGATGAGGTCTCGCTTGCCCAGGCGGGTCTCGAACCCGCGGGCTTAGGCAATTCACTCACCTCAGCCTCCCAAAGGCATGGGATTACAGGCTGAGCCACCGAGCCCGGCTTCTACTTTACTTTTAAATAAACTTTTCTTTCTCTATCTCTTTGTGTGTGGCAATTCTTTGCATTACTGGGATCTCTGGGTTACTGGTGCTACGCTTCCCCTCACCCCTCCAGCACCACAAGCTACGCTTCCCCTCACCCCTCCAGCACCACAAGCTACGCTTCCTCTCTCTCTCTCTCTCTCTCTCTCTCTCTCTCTCTCTCTCTCTCTCTCTCTCTCTCTCTCTCTCTCTCTCGTCTTAACTGGTGACCCTCTGTTGGTCTGGCTGAGGCTACACTTAAGTGTGCTGGAAGGTCCCAGGGAAAGACATCAGACCGCTGTGGCCTGGGTTGGTCTGGCTGAGGCTACACTTAAGTGTGCTGGAAGGTCCCAGGGAAAGACATCAGACCGCTGTGGCCTGACAGGTGAGGGACTAAGGTTAACTCTTTACTTCCTTCAAGCCAATGTCTCTGAGTTCCCCGTGGACCAAGCTGGATCTCAGAGGACAACTGATGGTCCCAGCCTAGGGCTATTCCCTAGGGAGGCAAGAAGGTCCCGGAAGAAAAGTTCGGACCACCAGCGCCAGTACGGGTGGGAGACAGAGTACTTGGTTTCTTCACTCTTTTCCTTTCTGGTTAGCAAAGTGACTCCACGAAGGACCTTGAGACTCCAACAGCAGTACGCTGGCGCCTTTCTGCACCTCTGGTGAGTCATCCCTTATTTATCATCCACACACCCACATATTTGGATGTGTGCTCTTGGACCCCCTCCCGGCTTTGGTTTGGATGGCTTTCTGGGTCTCTTGGGCTTTTCCAGGTCCTGTCTTGGGAGATACCTCACAGTGTTCCGATTGCTGAAAGTCCTGGTACCAGGTCTTCCAAGACATGGTGGAGCATAGCGTCCCGCGAGCTCCAGTGGGCACAGGGATGGAAGGATGCTCTCTCCCTGGTGACTCACATCCTTTGTACTGATTCCTTTGATCCTGTTGGGGATGCCCAGCAGGGAATCTGGATGGGTAAGGCCCAGAAACAAACCCATGAAACCAAGAGCCCATCCCAACTGTATCCGTTTCCTTTTATTACTGCTTTGCAGTCCCAGCCCTGGCTCCAGCCCACCTTGCCCCAGCTGACCTTTTCATGTATAATTTCAGTAAACTGTACTGACTAATATGTAAAAGAAGATATATGTATTTTCTTACATTCTAAATGAAGGCATGCATTATCAGCTATTTCTCCATCTCAGACAAATCAAACTAAAATAGTTGCATGAAAATAAGTTTTGCTAAAACACTTCAAGAAAGGCAGTCCTGAAAGAGTTAAGGGACAAAATTAAAGACCCTGTATGTTGTTCCCTCCTGTGTAGAAAAAGACAAAAGCATTGCAATTGTGCAAGTTCCTGCAGGCACGGCAAAGAGTAAAAAAGCTCCTCCCATCTGTGTTTATTATGACGAATACTGTTTAATCTTCCACCTTAAGTTCCAGTTGCCAGATTTTTTTGATAAGAAGTAAGAAAAAAAATGATGACAACATAAAAATAGAAAGTAAGGACCTCTTAAAAGTCTTCATTGTCTACAGAATAATTCTGAACAAATCTCTGCTCTGGGCTCCACCTGTCATCTCCTCTGTGAAGGAGAAAGACAGAAGAATGACCTTGTAATTTCCATGTGAATAGGGAAAACCACTTCCCAGATCCACTGCTCAGGGTAACATAATGAAGCTGTTCAAAGACATTCACCAGAGGTGGGGAAACCAACAAACAAAAGGCAAACAGGAATTTTGTTTGTCTTAGCCAGGCAGTGCCAAGAGTGGAAAATTAAAACATTTTTTAAGGTCCAGAAAGAAACCACTACCACACTTAGGTGGGTGATGTGACCCCTTGCTGCTGACTCAGGCTTTCATAGCTCTGGGCACCCATCAGCTGGTATGACATGGAGAAAGTAGACAGAAGTGAGAAGCTATGCACCAGTGGGTATGTCAGAAGGAGGAAGCTGAAGTGTTTTGAACTATCACTGTAAACGCAGGGCTGCTATGGGGCAAGCTTCCATCTGCCTTGGAACTATAAGGAGATGAAATGCCTTATTTTGGGGAACTCTTGGCTTTAATCTTTAATAAGTACAGACCCACCTTTTCCCTTTACCTTCTTCCTTCCAGCTTGCACTCTCTTCTCTAGCTATCACACATTTTTCCATAGCTCCAGTTTCCCCAGTTTGCCCTCATCAAGATCCATCAATTCTCTCACATTAACCACACCAGCCAAATGCCTGCAGGAAACCTAGCACTGCTAAGAAATCTCTCTTTTCCCACCCCATGCTTACACTAAGTGACCCATCAGTCATCTTGCCTTCCTGACCAGCCTGGTTCCAGTGACCTCTCATACGGGTCTCCTCCTCTTCCTCCCTCTGAGGGCAGTTCTTCTCTAATGTTATTTTGATGGCTTTGCCCTTTGTGCTTTCTGCTTCATTCTGCCCTATATATTTCTGTCAGTCGAGTCTTTCTCCCATGCCCCTTCACTCAGCTCACTCTTCTGCTCAAAACTTCTTACCAACTCTTTATCACATACGTAAGAAAATCCAAACTTTTTAGTCTGACTGGCAACTATGTTGAGGGAGGCAGCCCGCCATGGGCCAGGAGAATCCCTCCCTAAACTTCCTCTCTGAGTATGCCAACTGCAAGACCTAATTGTCCTCTGGCCCTGAGCTGTTTCTGCAGCTAGTCACACAGACAACAAAGTAGATCAGGCAACCATAGCCTGACTACAATGTGACTGCTTGCTCTTTGGGGGAAGAGGACTGCTTGCTTACTGCTTTCTTCAAAAGGTGCTGAAGCTTTAGCCCTGGGTTCCACAGTGGCACCACTGCATGTGAGTAGCTGTATTGTGTCCCCTCTTTGGGACAAGAGGACTTTGGATAATAGAGCCACTAGGACCATGCTGATACTCCTGCTGTTTGTTATGCTGTGAAAGATAGGTTGTCTTGCCCTGATCCATTGAGGCTTGTTGTCTACTTTTGGCAGCTATGGAGTTTGGCAAGCTGACCTGCTTGCTTAGCCTATGGGGTGGGTTCTTTCTGACAAAGTGTTTCTATAATTTATCTCTCACAATTCTTCTTAGTGCTGGCTGTGTATTTGTTTAATGACTCAACCAGTTCATGGATCCTTAGCCCTAGCCAAGTCAAGCTGAGCTCTTTTTCATTTAGAAACCCAACACTTATCCACTTCTTAATGCTGTTTTCTTTACCGGAAGTTCTCTTTTCTCGCATCACGCCTTGTTCAAATGCTTCTCTTCCATTAAGAGCCCTCTCTAATGCTGCCAAGTCATCCGCAAGCCTGATGTAATTAATCTCTTCTTCCTTTGACCTCCCACAGGACATTAAATGCACATTTCATATAACACTGCTTAGTTTTAGTATTTATACTTATATATTAAGGTATTTTCAATTTGACTCCAAAACAGTAAGAATTTGTGAGATACTTAATATATCCTGAACTGAGCTATTTGCAGGAAATGTTGGAAATGCAAAGGTGAGTAAGATATGGTCCCTACTCCCTTTAACTTATTCTGTAACAAGCCTTGAATAAAGGTATACATTAGATCACAAGGGTGTATTACTACATTATTATGACAATATAGCAGAGACTGCAGTTAATTCTCTGTGAATGGAATGGCTGTGAAAGCTTCAGAGAAAAGGGTAATGTTTTTTCCTGTGTTTGTCACTTATGCCCATAGGCACAGGGCTTATCTGCCTTACTAGCTTATTTTTAAAATGTCTGTATTATGTCATCTTTGAATCCCTCACAATAAACCAAAGTATTCATTGTTAGTTAATTTAGTTAAATATTAATCTAGTACTAAATTCACATTGTCTGTATTGAACATTACTAGGTACAAGTCAATAGACTAGGAACCGGGTAACATGTACCTTTCCTATAAAGGTACTCCTGCTTTAGGGAAATGCAGTCTCTTATCAGCTAGTGTCTGGAAGTTTGTACCTAGAGGATCCCAAGGTCCTATGATGTCCTATACCATCTTTATTTAAGGTGTTCAGGTGCAGGTTAAAAATGAACAATTGCCCTAAGTTAATAATTTTTTTTAACGGTATTGTCACCTAATTTGTATGATTTCTGTGTGTGGCATACCTCTGTTCATCCCTAAAGTCCTACCTCAAATGCTGTCTCATCTAGAAATCTTCACTGACCTCTACACTCAGGAAGAATAATTGAACTGTCCTCTCCTCTCTGCTTCTATGTCATTTGTTTGTATCTTTATAGTGTGTGTGGTGTGGTGTGTGTATGCATGAGTTTAATGTTTTAGTTTCCCCTTTAACAGTGAGCTCCTTAAAGGAAAGTATTTTTCTCAGTTTTACTGGGGCCTATCAAGTGCCCAACACTTAGAAGGTACTCAACAAATATTTTAAAAAATAACCTAAAAACTCTAACTCATCTAAAATTCTGATATCTTGATTAAGCAACAGTAGCCAAACACAAATTAGAAATGATCTCTAAATGCTATTGTGAGTAATTATAAATCAAACTAAGGAACTGCATTCAGAATATATAATGGACTCTTACAAGTCCATAAGCAGCTGAACAGACAGCCTTATAAAGAATAGGCAAAGATTTAAATGGAAAATGGTCACTATCACTAGGCACCAGAAAAATGCAAATAAAACCATAATGAGCTATCATTTCATGCCCTTGAGAATGGCTAACATGAAAAAGACTGACAATACCAATACAGTGTTGGTCAGAATATGGGACAATTGGAACTATCAAAATGTTGATGCGAGTATAAAAATGTTCCAGCACCCCCCTCCCTTTTTTGAGTTCATGCTGCTAAATGATTCTCTCTTTCTTTCTCTCTTTAAATTTATTTTAATAGCTTTAGGGGGTACAAATAATTTTTTGGTTATGTGGGTGTATTTTATATTGACAAAGAAGTGTGGGCTTCAAGTGTACCCACCACCCCCACCTGCATATATTGTACCTGATCTACTTTTGAAACCAGTTTGACTGTTATTTTCTAAAGCTAAATATATACCACACTTACAATGTGACCCAGCAATTCCAGTCTTAGGTCTTTACCCACCAGAAATGAAAAACTATGTCTACACAAAGACCTGTAACATAAATGTTCATAGTAGCTTTCACCTTGAAACAATCTAAGTGCCTATCAACAGGTGATTGAATAAACAAAATGGGGTATATTCTTATCATGGAATTTTATTTAGCATTTAAAAGGACTACAGATACATACAACAACATGGATAAAAATCATGATCACTTTGATGAGTGAAAGACAGACTAAAATAGAACATCCATGTGCAATTTCATTCATATGAAATCTTAGGAAATGCAAACTCATCTATATTGACAGAAAGCAAATCAGTGATTACCTTGGATGGGTAGAGGTAGAGAGGGGTAGAAAAAGGGCCCAAGGAAATTTTGGGGGTGTCAGAAATATGTGTTATCTTGATTGCGGTGACAGTTTTACTGATTTGTATATCTGCATATCTATATATGTTAAACGAATCAAAATGTACATCTTAAATATCTATAGCTTACTATATGCAAATTACACCTTAATAAATTATATATCCAGAAAGCAATACCAGTAGTATTAATTTAAAAACTAAGTGCCATCATGTCTTATAGAAACTATGAGTAATGACATTAAGTGACAAAATGCAACCAGAAAAACATTATTAGACACTGCCCCTAATAGTTGTCACAGTGTTTGTCACACTGGGCACCAGCCACGCATAATTAAGAAAATGCTTACTTCCCACAAGTATCATTTGGAACTCATTGAGATTGACTGCATGACACAAACTGCAGGGCTAACACAGGAAACACTGGAGAATATTAAGGGGACTTTTTTTTGAGTCGGAGTCTCACTCTGTCACTCAGGCTGAGTGCAGTGACATGATCATGGCTACCTCAGCCTCAACCTGCTGGACCTTCTGCCTCAGCCATCCAAATAGCTGAGACTACAGATGTGTGCCGCTATTCCTGGCTAACTATTTGATCTGTTGTAGAGACGAGGTCTCACCTTGTTTCCCAGGCTGGTCTTGAATCTCTGGGCTCAGGCAATTCTCTTCCCTCTGCCCCCAAGGTGCTGGGACTACAGGCGTGAGCCACTGCGCCCAGCCGAGGGGACTTTTATGTTCGATACAGATGTTGGGTTGGAATAAAGCCCATTTGAAGAAACTCTACAGCACATTTTTCCTTAATCTGGAATTCCCTAATAATGTTGGTTTTAGAGGACAAAGACTAGTACCATCTTTGTTGGCTAGCAGTGTGATGCCAGGCTTTTAGATAGAGAGATTATGTTTTGCTTTGAAAAGCTTGTGAGAGTGAGGAGTGGTACAGTGGGATTCTGTCTTTTAGACGCATATGATCTATTGGGAAAACACGACATAAATACCATCAAGAAAGACACGGATTACAAATCATGCACAATAATCAAGAAAAGATTCACAGAGAGATAAGTGAATAGTCCTCTGCTTTTATGGACAGGTTGGACAAAATCTTCAGAATCTTAAAATCTGACCAGGCGTGGTGGCTCAAGCCTGTAATCTCAGCACTTTGGGAGGCTGAGGCAAGAGGATTGCCTGTGCCCGAGGGTTCGAGACCAGTCTGGGCAACATGGTGAGACTTCGTCTCTACAATAAAATAAAAAAATTAGCTGGGCTTGGTAGTGAGTACCTGTAGTTCCGGCTACTTGGAAGGCTGAGGCAGAAGGATCGTCGGAGTCCAGCAGATCGATGCTGGAGTGGCCATGAGAGTGCTGCTGCACTCCAGCCTGGGCGATAGAGTGAGACTACAACTTAAAAAAAAAAAAAAAAGAATCTTAGAGAGATAGGCGAAGAGTCCTCTGCTTTTATGGGCAGGCTGGACAAAATCTTAGAATTTGGTGTTTGAACCTGAGATGGCAAGAAAGTCTTATACAATTTTTAGGTTTTTTTTTTTAATAAAAATAAAATATGACTAAGATTGTAGATACAGACATACTCAGTTCTTTTCTTCTGAGGCTGTCCACAGTATGGAGTTTACACTCAACAGTAAAGAAACATTTTTTAAAAAAGGAAAAGAGAATGATTGAAGGTGGAAGTGTGTGTGTGTTTTAAATAAAATGTGTTTGTGAAGCACATTTTGGGTAATGTTACTAAAGTAGATGACTTTAAGACTGTGTGTGTTTGGCGGGGGGGATGGCAGGGAGCAAGAGTGACAGAGGGGAAGCGAGGCAAAGACAGAGAACAATAAAGAGAGACAGAAAGTCTGAGATAGAGAAAGATAAAGGAAGAGACACAAAGACCGAAATAGAGACAGTATGAGAGACTGAGCGAGCCAGTGCGTTTGCAGGGATTTAGTAACCTTCAATGTATGTCTTTGGAACAATTGCTGTGTTTCTTCTGTCTTTCTGTGTTTTCTTCTTTTACTTCGAATTTCTCCTGAATTTGCCATTAGAGTGGTCCTGAGATGACATGAAGGAGCCATGCATTAAGCAACAAGGAGAGCGACTTACCTGCTGCATTTCCGCAACACCTGTGAAAAGATCTGCTAGTCTTAATTTGCAGCTGCAGTCCTAATAGCAGTGTCAGTCATCGAGTAAGAGCCAATAATGAAGGAATTTTGAAAGCTTGTCCACATTATCCTACTACCCAAATTCCTTAAGTGCCATGAGAAGCACAATTCTGACAGATATATACATACATATTTTACTTTAATCAGCCGGTGAATAATGTGGCTTCATTGGATCTATAAAAAGTAAGAAGAACAAGGAAAAAGAGACAATGAAATCCTTGTTCTTTTCATATGTTTGAAGAACTTTTTGTGGCTGCTAAGATATGGTTTATTCCAACATAAAAATTGGATAAGGTATTGGGACGAAAGAGGAGGAGCTCTTGGGAACAGAGGAGAGTATATAAATTTCATAAAATATCTTGTGCCTCTTCCCCTAACTAGTCCTAAGTGACAGTGCACTTCCATCCTGCAGACAAAAACAGTAAAATTTGTGCTCTTAGAAAAAAGTACAAATATATAACCAGGTTGTCTTTTTCTTTTCTGGGGCTTGTCTTCTTAAAAAAAAAATCATTTCTTTTATGTGTTTTTTTCTCTGTGTATTTTGGCGTTTTCATTTCCACAGGTTTCTTTTCCTCTTTGGTAGCAAGAACTTGAACCACTGGGTTCAAGTCCCAGGTTCACCACTTACTACATGTTAGAGATTGGACAATTTACTTATTTGTAAAATAAGTTTCTTATTTGTAAAAATGAGGATAAAGAATATTAATCATTGTATAGGAATTTAGAGAGAATTTGTTGAGATGGTACCTTGTGCATTAGCAGTGCTCAATAACTGTTAGCCTTCCATGGTTTTTATTTTCTGTCCTTAGATGCCTGCTTTTTCCTCTGCTTTCTGCACCAGATGGACATCCTGAGAACTCACGGCTTGGTTAAGTAAGGACTCCAGGAAAGTTGGGTCCTGCTAATTGTTTTGGGTCTGGTTAGTCGAGTACAGATTCTCAACATAGCAATCTGATAAGAACAAACATTTCCAGACCACCTGTTCTTCTAAGTACATGCCATGGCCCTGGGAGAAAATGAAGAGGAAAAAGAAAAGGATTGGAGAAGGCAGCAAATATATATTGCATTCCGAGGCTGCAATAAATGGGAGCATTCAGAAATTGTTAATTAAAGAAGCCAGAGTAGATTTTCTGTGAATTATAGATAATGGTGTTATAAGCAATGCAGTATGAGCATAAAAATATATAAATAAGTAAGCAAACATAAGCATGGCAGGGAGAAGTTAGAGGGGAGGGAGAAATAAATTATAACATAAAAATTCACAGTTATCTTTTGGTGAAGAGATTGTGATTTATCAATTTATATCTACCTATGTCTACATCATGGTGCTTTACGGCCAATGAGAAGCCTCTTCACAAGTGACATTGCAACCTTTCACCTGTGGATGGACATTTGGGTGTTTCTATATCTTGGCTATTGTCAGTATGATGCAATAAACATGAAAGTGCAGATACTTCTTCAGTATTCTGATCTCAATTATTTGGATATATACCCAGAGAAGAGATTGCTAGATCATATGGTAGTTCTGGTTTTAATTTTTTGAAGACACTGCTAGCACTGGTTATCTTGTTTGTTTTTGTGATGACAGCCATCCTAATGGGTGTGAGTTTATACCTCATTGTGGTTTTGATTTGAAAATGAATTTAAAAATGTGGTGTACATATATACAAAGGGATATTATTCAGCCCTAAAAAAGAAGAAAATCCTGTAATTTGTACCTGACAACATGGATAGACATGGATGATATTATGCTAAGCGAAAGAAGTCAGTTGCAGAAAGATAAATATTTCATAATTCCTCTTGTGTGAGACATCTAAAGTATTCAAAAGTATAGAAGTAGAAAGCAAGATGGTGGTTACCAGGGACTGGGAGAGGAGGACATGGGAAATTGGTATTCAATGGCTATAAAGTTGCAGTTATACAAGAAGAGTAAGTTCTAGAGTGCTTCTGTACAACATAGTATCTGTAGTTAGCAGTAAATTATTGTGCACTTAAAAACAATTGTTAAGAAGGTAGATATCATGATGTGTTCTTATCACAAAAAGCAAATAAACAAAACAGAGGGACACAGGGAAACTTTTGGAGGGGATAGATATATTTATTGTTTGGATTGTGATAATAATAGTATATGTATACAGATGCCAAACTCATTAAATTGTATACATTAATTATGTGCAGTTTTTTGTATGCCTATTATACCTCAATAAATCTGAGGCAGGGAGCAATACTTTGAGAGCCTTGGTTTTAAAAAGAACTAGAATGTATAATATTTTCCTGACACTTTGACTTTCCTCATGCTTTCTCCGAGAGTCACGTACCATCTCTCTTTCAAGAAAAAAAGGTGAATGCTTCAGGGCTCCAAAAAATCAGTATCAGACAAACAGACCAATAAAAAGTCACAGATATAAGTTAATAACATACACATTTATCTAAGACTCTGAGCCCTTGTGTGTGATTTATCTCATTTGATACTTAGATTAACCCTCTGAGGTAGACAATGTGGCAAGATAATGTATTGACATTCATTTTAATGAATGGGTTTATTGATTCCTTCACTCATTCATTTTTTCATTCAAGTCAATATTTATGAAATTTTACTATGTGCTGGGAACCTCAGCAAGCCCTAAGGATAATACTAAGATAAACAGGACAGACTTCTAGTTGAGGGAGACAAACAATAAGCCAGTAAATAAGCACAAAAGATAGTTGCAGATGCTAGAGGAAAGATACAGGATCTAGAAAGACTTTTAAAAATTGGCAGTAAGGATAGCCATCATTAATACAACAAACAACAACAGATAGTGGCGAGGATGCAGAGAGAAAGGAATGCTTCTACACTGCTGGTGGGAATGCAAACTAGTGCAACCTCTTTGGAAGACAGTGTGGCGATTTCTGAAAGAACTAGAAATTGACCTTCCATATGACCCAGCAATTCCCCTATTGGGAATATACACAGAAGAACTCAAATCATTCTACAAAAAAGATACCTGCAAACGTATGTTTGTTGCATTTCTATCCACAATAGCAAAAACATGGAACCAACCATGTTGCCCATTGGAGCTGAACTGGATAAAAAAATGTGGTGCATATACACAATGGAATATTATGCAGCTATAAAGAAGGGCAAACATATGGACTTTGCAGCAACTTGGATGGATTTAGAGTCGATCATACTCAGTGATCTATCACAGAAACAAAGAACAGAGTACCATATATTTTCATTCATAAGCGGGCCTTATTATAATACTGTAGGAAAGGGATTGGCAAACTGGGAATCTCTAGTGGGAAACTGTCAGGGGAGGTGGGTGGGATTGGCAGTTGAGGGAAACTGCTAGGGGAGGAGGGGCATACCACATCAACAAGGGTATCTGCATAATCAACGTTTGTATACCTAACCTTGAATTGTACCCTACATCTTTATAATAAGGTAAAATAAAAAGACTTGTCTGAGAAGACCTTTCAGAGGAAGAGACGTCTTAGCTGAGACCCAGATTATCAAAAGGATCCAGTCTGTGCACTGAGTTGGGGAAGAAGCATTTGAGAAAAAACAATGGCAAGCATAACGTCCCCGAGGGAGGAAAGATGTGGAGCTGTTCCAGAAGCAGAAGGATGGTATTATGGCTTGAGAAATGTGAGGTGGGGCGGGACAAGGGTAAAAGTGTTCCCTTCCAGGTTTCCAAACAGGTATTGTGGTCTTTGATATGTCCTTGCCTAGGGAAATCTGAAAAACTTATGGAAAAGCAAGACTCTTAGTTTACTATAGCATATGATACAGCTGGAAGATTGGATGGGTAAAGGAGAGGGAAAAGTATATCCCTTGGTTGTTAGGTATTTAGACAGATAGTTGATAGATAGATGATAGATAAGTAGATAGATAGACAGATAGATAAATATAGATAGGGTTTCCCGTTAGTGGGGAGTAGACAAAAGTTAGCAGTTCCAGAAGTTAGAGGAACTCCTGTTCTTTGAATATACCTTTGAGAAGTGGCATGATTTCCATGGAAATAGTTACATGGTAATCCATGGAGACCAAATGCAGGCCCCAGGGTTTTCTAGCCACTTCACTGATTCTGAGAGGCCACAGATTATTGCTCTTGCTAGACCTTGTGTAGCTTTTGCTTATTTCCTTAATTCTGCCCACATCTATAAATAGTCCCTTCATGAAGTCCCTTGGGATAAATACCTCAGAGTGAGCCATCTGGTTCTTGCTATGACATGCACTGATTCATGTTGATCTAAAGGAAATCAAATGATATATCTTTCAAACTCAAGCCTGTAGACAAATATTCATGCCTTACCTCTTAAGGTGGGAATTATTCTTCCTTATTTTATAGATGGAGAAAGGTTTAGTTAAGTTGTCCAAGACACATAGCTAGTAAGTGGCAGAGCCACTTGCTTGAACCCAGTAATTCTGACTCAATGGTTTTATATATATATATTACATCTCAGAGCTAAACAAAACATAATTCTCCTCATTCCACACAAATTAGGATAGGGTAAAATACTGGCTAATCAGCAAGATACTTTATCATTCCAAGACCTGTACTTCTCTTGGGTCCTTTCTAGTTTATTCCAAGACGATATGCCCTCAAGATCCCTAAGCTTAAAAACAAGAGGCAAGATTGGCTTCTAAAGAGAAAACAAACGTGTTTACACAGGAAGAGTTTCTACCCCCCAGGAGCCTTCCAAACGTCAAATAGCTTCCTGGCTTTCAGCACAGTCAATATCGGTGTTCACTGCCACTCAGACTTGCAGGCACTAGAGGGAGAAAGGAGCTCTAACCCTACAAAGTTCAGTGTGGCTTCTCCAGTTCACGTTTCAATACCTATCAGTTAAGTACTTGTCGCAGACAAGCCCACTGTTTCCTTTGCTAGCTGGCCCATTAAAGAAAAGGCATGTGCAAACACAAATGTTTTTGTTTGTGTTTTTCCTTGTAGACATAATAGTCTGAGTGATCCTAACTTGTACATCCATTGGTCTTGGAGTTACATGCACAGTGCTTTTTAAGGTGAAGTAACTGGGTTTTGCATTTTCTCTGTAAACAATGCCATCCATTTAATCCCTATGGCCTCACACCTGGTGCTGTCAATCATGTTTTTGAAGGCCTTGCCCTCTTCAGTGTCATTTAAGTTTGTGGGCCCTGGTCTAAACCCACACCAGAGAGAAAATATTTCCTCCATTAGCAAATAATCATCATTGTGCTGAGAATCATTAGATTTTCTTTTTTCCTGCTATTCTTGGAGCTTGTCTGCAAAAGTCCTAGACTTACGTTTCATTTTCATTTAAAGTTTTTATTCAAGTATAACATGCAGGAAGAAAACTGAAAAATGCTAAATGTGCTACCTGAGTTTCACAAAGTGAACACATCCATTTAAACACCACGTATCAAGAAGTAGAAATTGTCTGCTCCCTAGAGGCACCTTTGTAACCCCTCCAAGTCATTAAATCCTTTCCCAGAAGTAACCGCTATCTTGATATTTGTTACTATTTTAGATTTTTGCCTATTCTAGGACATTATATAAATGGAATCACATAGTATGACTTTTGTATGTGGTTTCTTTTGCTCAATATTATGTTAGTTTTATTAATGCTTTTTAGTGTGGCAGATTCATTCTCCTTACTGTATAGTATCCATTGCATGATTTTATAAAAAGTATTTATATTGCTATTCATGGACATTTGTATTGTTTGTTTTTCCACTATTACAAATAATGCTGAAATGAAGATTTTGGCAAGTTTTGGTTAACATACATACATACTTCTATTGGGTATTCACTGAGTGAAATGTTTAGGTCAAATGGTATGTATATGTTCAGTTTCAGTAGATACAACTAATTTGTCAAATAATTTATTTAAGACCCGCTCAAATAGTGTTTAAGAGTTAGTTTCTCAACAACTTTACCAACACTTGGTTTTGTTAGTATTTTTAGTTTTTTTTTATAATCAATATTTTTTATTATGATATTATGGGGTACAGTTAAGGATTAGGTATACAAATATGCTTCGTTCAGACACCCTTGATGATAATAGGTGTCTCCCTGTCTCCAGACAGATATTGAGTACCGTTAATCCCATCTCCCTTCCTCTCCCTTCCCCATAATTTCCCACCACTGTCAGTCATTTTCTTATAGTATTACTTTGGATGTTCAAGGTTCACTATATGAGTGAGAACATGTGATACTCCAATCTTTGTTTCTGTGAGAGGTCACTCAGTATTATAGATTCTAGTTCCACCCAAGTTGCTGCGAAATCCATGATTTTGCTCTTTTTTTATGGCTGTGTAGTATTCCATTGTGTATATGTACCACATTTTTTTAATCCAGTCCTCTTTTGATGGACAACATGGTTGCTTCCAGGTTCTTGCTATTGTGAACAGTGCTGCAATAAACATACGTGTGCAAGTATCTTTTTTATAGAGTGATTTGAGTTCTTCAGGGTATATTCCCAGTAGGGGGATTGCAGGGTCATATGGGAGGTCGATATTTAGGGCTTTTAGAAATCGCCATACTGTTTTCCACAGAGGTTGCACTAGTTTACACTCC
>CAUYQG010162069.1:0-15118 GCA_963574415.1 Tarsius wallacei | reverse complement strand
GCCTGTAGTTCCAGCTACTTGGAAGGCTGAGGCGGAAGGATCGCTGGAGCCCAGCAGGTTGAGGCTGCGGTGGCCGGGAGCGGCCACTGCACTCCAGTCTGGGCGACAGAGTGAGACTCCAACTCAAAAAAAAAAAAAAGTGGCTGAAGAGTGGGGAGAACAGGAGGGTTAGAGAGAACAAAAAAAGTAAGGAAGGGGGAGGACAGCTTTCCCTCAATGCTTATGTATTGTTTTCTGTTCCCGTTAGCTTATCATTTCAGTCCCTATTTCACTAGTAGGCTAACAAATGAGCACCTGTGTGAATTACATCCTATTTAAAATCCAGTTACTTCTTGTCTCAACAACATAATGTTGTTCCAGCTAATGTCAATATATGTGGGAAAATGGACTTTGTTAGAGGGAAAATATACATACTTTCCTAAATAGACTGAAGAGAAAAAGAGAGGTGCCTGCCACCTAAAAGCATTAAACTGGGAACTGCAGGCCTTGGACTTAAGGTTCAGGGATGACCCTTAGAGGAGGCAGAATGCCAAAGAATAACCTAGCCTATTCCGTTCTGCCATCTTTGTATCTTTGGATGTCTGTTGTTGAGATAAAGAAATGATGATGAAATTCTGTCTAGCCTCTGACCCAGGACCACGCTCACACTCAATTAGAACCAAGAACTGGTGAGTGGGAAATTGCCTGCTTTAACCAAGACAGTTCTCTGCTACCAAGTACAAATGGTTCCAGCCCTCAATTGTCTCTTTGCCTTTGGACAGCTGCCAAGTTTCATCTCAAGAGGTTTTAATTTTCTTTCAGGAGACCAAAAATCAATCACTTAATTCTTGGTGAGGTTAAGGTGGCAGATTAGAACGGATTAGAGTCGATTATAAACACAATCCCTTCTGCCATGCTTCATGGGGACTGACAGAAGCCGGGCAGAGGCCTCATTAAAACAATTACTCTCACAGGCCAGTGATATGGTATCTACTTTATTGACCAGACCTGGGTCTCCATTGAAAACAAACCAGAGAAATTAAGAGAACAAGACAGGAAATAAAATGCCTATAAGAACTCCACTCACAACCAACAACCAATCTCTCTCTCTTTCTCCTTTGTCTCTCATCTATCTATGTGTGTGTGTTTTACCTTAGATCAAGACTGGTGAGGACTATTAATTCCTGGAACTGATCAATCTAAACATTAATATTAGATCCACACTTTCTAGCTAGTTTTCTGAACTGAAAACAATGATGGTGGCTGTAGGTGAGAGGAAATTGAACACTAAGTAAATGATAGAATGCTCGGGGCCAAGGAGACAACTGAAGCTAGAAAATACTGCTGGTGTCTCCTCCACACCACAAATGCTGGGCCTAAGTGTTGTGATAAATGACACATCTGCCCAGCTGGCTCCCCTGCCAAAGTAGATTCTGCATGAGACATTCCTATTACTCAAAGAATGGCTTAGTGTTTCACAGATGTGTTTTAAATGTTTGCTAGGTGCCAAGTGTGAATCGAGATTTGACAACTTAAAATCCCTACTGTGTGACCTCAGAATCATTTCAAGCTGTTTTCTCATCTTTTATGAATGCTAATTGGGCCTATAACACCTATATGTAACTCTTTTTAACACTTTTAGTCTTTATAACGATGCTTCATTTTTAAAGAATGTTTCATAATATGGGAGTGAATTATGGTTAAAATTAATGCAGTCACAAAATTGGTATTTTAATCACACAGAAAGGCAGAAAATATAAAGTCATGACTCCCTGTGCTATTACAAGCCAATGTCCTGGCAAATATTTAAAATGTTTTATTAGTATGTATGGCATTCATTCCTTCTCTGCTGGCACAACGGGTCTGCTATGTTTACCTTGGGAGTTTAAACCTGGGATTTTTGCTGGCATTTACATGATTAAAGACACAGCATTAATTTTGCCTCAGTACTTAGTTGTGCTTTATTTTTATTTTTCCTCTTTAAGAATGAAGAGTTACTGAGAGCAGAAAGGGGACAGGGACATTCATTTGGTAACTCGTCAGAGACCAAGTTGCTAATGTAAGCCTTATGGAGGCCCCTGAAGGCAAACGTGAAATGCAGGGTAAATAGCAATGGTCTCACGTGTGGTTCCCCTCAGTCATTCTCCACTGAAGTGGACTAGCCAGTTAATTTACAAAGGGCCTCTCCTACCCGCAGGATTACAACTGAATTTGAACTGTCAAAAGCACTGGATTTAGAATTACAAAACCCGAACTTGAGTCCTAGCTCTATCATTTACTAGCCCTGTGAACTTAAGCAAGTTTTTTTTCTTTAACCCTCTGAGTCTGCTGTCTTATCTAAAATGAGAATTTCCCTCAGTCTTCTTAGCTGGAAAAGAAATTTTCCTGGGTTTTTAAAGAGTTTAAATGAACTCACAAAGAGAGCACCACTCAACACAATGCCTGGTGCACAGTGGACATCAAATAAATATTAGACTATTTTTCCCCCACTTTAATTAATAAAAGATGGTTTTTGAAAAATTATTTATGGCAGTCACATTTCCAACTACTTATAGGATAGGCAGAGACATTTATGTAAACCATATTATAATAATTTCCATAGCACCATCAATCATATACTATCCCAGTGAAAGGGGGTCTGACCTTGAGAATTTTCTAGTCCAGTTCCCTCATTTTATAGAGAAGGAAACTGACCCAGAGAGGTTAAATGAAACACTCAAGGTCGCACACTTACATGGTGGCACAGTCAGGACCCAAAGCCAGATCTCTTGCCTCATGCCTACTGGGTCCCTCTTTAACCATGCTGGTACTATTGCTGCTGTGCCACAGACATGCACGTGGCCATGAAGTCTAAAGGTCCAGGGGTGCTTGTGAGTTTTCAGTTTGCTAATCAGTTCGAGCTAGTGGCCAGAACTTGCATGTACCCAAATCACAATGAAAAAGGAGTGCTCCGTCTGACTGACAGATTCGTATTTCCAGGAATTGATGGAGAAGCCAAGAGCTAACCTTGAAGCTAACCTAGATCTGGCTTCATATACTTATCCCCATGGCCCACTGTGGTCTGATTGACTGTGTCCTAAATAGCTCTAACTGGTGGTGACAAATGAGAGTCTAGACATGATGGATGCGATCAAAATAGATTTGGCGGACTTCTAAGTTTAGCACACACCGCCTCTCCCTGAAGGCATCTCCTCTTCAGACTGGGCTCACAGCCGAATTTTTAAAGCAAATAACGTCATGTGGTATACTTCGGGGAATATACCCTCTGCCTCATGAATGGACTGAACGAGATTCTGATTGAGGTCATTTAGAGCAGTAGTCTTCAGAGATCAGTCTAAAGGTTTGTGCCAGGCTGGCTGGCTGTCCATCTAGGGAGTCCTCTGGAGGGAGACCTTTAAGGAATAGACCCCTAGACCCCTCCCCTGGTGATCTTCTCTCAGTCAGCCTGTGGCGAGGCTTGCATGTCTCTATTTTTTTCAAAAGTGTCTCAAATGTTTTGATATATAAGCATCAAAGTAACTTGGGATGGGGATGATAGAAGAGAATGGTACAAATGGCAGGTGTTATGGCTTCTAAGCCAAGAGCCTGCCCTCATGGTACAGCACAGATATGGTGATGCGAAGGAGGATGGTTAGGTGTCCTCACCTCATTCTGTCCTACCAGGAGCTGCTCCTTCCTTTACAAACTTAATTACCCATCCACCAGAATCTAGGCAGACACCTTGACTACACCTTTATTTAGTATTTCATGCTGCCTGGTGGTCAGAATTCCCATCTGTCTCCTTGACCAGGAATGAGCTCCTTGAGTTGAGAACCAAGACTGGTATATTCTTCAGTGGCTCCTTTACCTAGTGCTGTGCCTAGAACATAATAGGAATAAACATTGAAAATATAAATTAAATACAACTTCCTTTCTATCATCAGTGGCACCATCTCTGCATCAGCTTTAAGAAAAAAAGGACGTTGACATGTTTGGGGAGAACCTCATGTCATTGAGAATTCAGATTTATTCTTCTAGGGAACTGGAAGATTCAGTCCTTGAACTTTATTCTATGAGACAGAGTCTAACCTGATAACTAATATAAACACCTAGTGCATCTCAGGAGATCAACCATGTGACCCCTGGGCCTTCTGCATGGTTTCAATGATTCTTAGAGTGATCCAGCCAGTGGCTGTTAAACAAACGCAGATGCTGATCTGGGAAGCAAAATGAGGTTAAAAGCTGGTGAGCCTACAATAAATCAACCCCAAATCAATTGGGATACTTTGGGAAGCATGCACTCTTCTGAAGCAGATTCGTCTTCATCTGTTCTGAATTAATTTTGGGATTTATGAAACTGGAATTTCGGAGTGAGAAAACAACAAAAGTGTCAGTTTATGAGGACACCCAATGCACTCAAGTGCGTGACCAAGAGTTACTTGCCATAATCCAAGAGAATAATCCTGCTTTTTAGTGAAATTGAAGATAGTGGATGTCGCAGTAGAACTTAAACTCCGTTCCTTTTTGGATATGACCCAGGGAAGACTGGGCAACTCTAGCAGACTCAGAAGTGGATCTGACAGAAGTTTATGGGACTAAGAGTAGTCTTGGGAGAGTTTAGCTCAGGGGAGGAGAGATACAGACCTGGCTTTGTAAGGGAGCCTCAGCTTCAGGAGACAGTGAGAATTCTGTTGGTGCCACGCCTTCATATTTGTCTCCTGACCTAGTCCTTATGAACTCATGTCTTGATCTATAGAGGGAAGAGGAATAGGGTGGGGTGCACAGTATATAACTACTGATGTATTTACCTAGTGCATATAAAGTTGTGCCATGTCCAAGCTGAAATATAAGACTACTTCTTTACCTCTTAAGCATCATGTGAATAGAGAAGCTCAGTCCATAGCTACTCTGTGAAAGCCTGCTGTCCTCTTCAAATTCTTGAACACCCTAGAGTCCTGGAAGTACCTCAGTCTCGCATCCTGACAGAATTCTCCCATCTCTGTAGTCCTCACCATCTTGGTCCATCAGCTTCTCTCTCCTTTGCACAGAACATTCACATTATACATTTGACATGGCATATCTTTCTACCTCCCTCCTCCGGGGATATGGTTCTTTTTTTTTTTTAATTGCTTTACTCAAATGAATCTATCTACTTAGGTTTTTGTCCATTATATATTCATAGAGGGGGAGGCAAAGGAGTTAAGTGGGGAAAGAGGAAGAAAAAAGCTAACACCTATATGTTCAAAATTGTATCTCATCACAGCTGTTTAAATAAAAATTCTGTAGCGCATGAAACTCAAACAGATTTTTTTTTTGATATCTCATTACAGAGAGGAACACAGGTGGAGAGAAAGGATCTTTATGGTTTTCCACAGAACCTCAAACACCTCTGGACAGGGTTCCTTCAGGGGTTTTATGCAAAAACAGTCCCTGTGCAGGTGTTGATGGTTGCCAGAGTATGTGGCAAGAGTGTGTTGAGATGACAGTGGCATATTTATCAGAAGCACCTAATACCCTCTCTGAGAGACTCAGTACCAGGGAGAGAAAGTTGCTATGGCCGGTGGCAGCATCAGTACCCTGTGGAAATTCCCTTGAAAGAAGTGGCATCTAGGGAGAGAAAGGATCACTGTGGGCTTGACTATCAGATGCAGAGCACCTTCACACTTCTCATGCCCTGGAGGGCTTGGCAGCAGACAGAATGGCTCTGGAGCAGAAGTATGCAAACAGGACACACTCCCTGTGGTCAATAAATAAACCATTTGAAGCACAAATGAGATATCCCTTCAGAGCTGGGGAGTTGACGTTATGAAACAAACGGCCAAATACTTTATTAATGTCACTATGTTTTTCCTGTTTTATGCCCTTCTAGAGAGTAACACAAATCCAGGAATGAAGATGTATGGCTTCAAAACTCATAGATCATATATCACAAGTGACATCAGTATGTAATCCAATCTGACATACTGATACCCAGGTTTTCTTGTTTTTGTTTTTTTGAGTTGGAGCCTCACTCTGTCTCCCAGGCTGGAGTGCAGTGGCATGCTCACGGCCACCGTAGCCTCAACCTGCTGGGCTCAGATGATCCTTCCACCTCAGCCTTCCAAGTGGTTGGAATTACAGATACACACTACCATGCCCAGCTAAATTTTTGATTTATTGTAGAGGTGAGGTTCTTCCAAGTTGCCCAGGCTGGTCTCGATCCCATGGGCTCAGACAATCCTCTCACCTCAGCCTCTCAAGTGTTGGGATAATAGGCGTGAGCGACCACGCTCCGCCAATATCCAGGTTTTCATAACAAAATCCAGGCAGAGGTTGTTTTTAATTTGAAGTATATTTAGAAATC
Organism: Tarsius wallacei; assembly: GCA_963574415.1. Lineage (NCBI taxonomy): Eukaryota > Metazoa > Chordata > Mammalia > Primates > Tarsiidae > Tarsius > Tarsius wallacei. The sequence continues at coordinate 8,817 of CAUYQG010162069.1, read as the reverse complement.
CCCAGGAATCTGTAGATGTGTGTCTACTACCTGGTTCAGTGTTCTTAAATGTAAGATCTGAAATACATGCCCTTCGTATAGTTCCTTAAAGACATGCTTCTATCATTCCAACTTCGAGTGCTTGGGTTTTAGATGGAATTATTATAGTATTTGTGCTGGAACAACTATATAATCAGGAATAGGTTTCTAGTATTAGCCTATACTTCCTTGGCTAAAGATAGAATGGTAGATGAATGAATGAATGGGACTAATATGGTTTGATACTTTATAGGATCTTTAAAGTAGCTAATAACATTGTGGAGTTAGTTAGCTATTGGAAAGATGTGTCCTCAGTCTTCATTTCTATTTAATGCTCTCTATTTAGAACATTAAGGAAGAATGTTAGACCAAAACTTGATAGATTTATATCTGCAAATCACCAAGTACACTCAGACATGTTTCTTTACTTCCTCCCAACTCAACTTTCTCGTCCCTATAATCAGAGAATTGGATTATATTGTTATTTAAATCCCTTTTAGTTCTAAATTTTATAATTGTACTTTCCTTTTATTGTTCGATAAGGTAGAACAATGGTTTTTCAATTTCATAAGCCATAGTGTCCTTAATCCTTATGACATATAAAGCAAATAAAGGTAGAAATTCTGTGAGTGAAGAGTGGGTGGGAGGGGAATTTGACAATTCCTTGGTACTCTCCCCAGTTCTTCTGCTGACCCCTTGAGTGTTCCTTGGACTTCAATTTACAAACCATTGTGCTAGGGAAGGGCCACTAAAGCACTTGAAACAAGGTTCATTTGAAGTGATAAAGTAAAAGGCAAATCTTGAATGCAGCCCAGGATTGAAGTGTCATCCCCTCTGGTTAGTTAGGAGTCAGCTGGAAAGGACATCAGTGTTTCAGAGAGATGTTCGGAAGGAGAGGGGACTGATTTCACAAAACACCGATTTTATTTTCTATGATTTCAAGACCTAATACTTTTATGTCAACTTCTCTTTCCTTGAAAAATGACGCAAAGAGAGGAGCATCCCTGGAGGAGGTCTGGGCAAACTTAAATCAGACTCATGGAAAGGAAAATGCATTTAAATTTTTATCATGTAGTATGATGCAATGACACATCAATAACAAGTGCCTGTGGCCACAGTTTTAAATGGTGACTTGGAATTTATCCCCATTGCCCTCCCCACTCCCTTTCAAAATAAACAGCAAATAAGGTTGAGTGAGAAATATCATCTGTGCTTTTACTATTCTTCTTCCATTCAATTCAGAAGTGAAAATGATGTTGATGTTTTATTTTGGTCACCTTTTGTTAGAAATATAGCAGCAATCCATCACATCCTCTAAAAATATTAGCAATTCCTTTTGACCTAGTAGAAAACAGTGAGTTTCAAATTGACTCACTGATGGGGGTAAGCGATAAAGTATGCTGCTTTTCAGCTATTTTAGGTAAAACCTGTTCTTGACATAACTCTGATGGATGGTAGTAAAACACAATGGGCAAAAGAAAAAAGAAGGCAATGAGACAAAGTAATCATATTTCCCCTCTCACCTACCTCCCCACAGGAGAATGGTATGTCAGAGAGACCTTCACTATGAAATTTAGAATTGTTCCTTTATTTAGCACAGCTCAAGGCTGTAACTGACTGTATCATCAGGGACTCTTCAAAAAAGCTTGTTGAAATAGTCATTGAAAGTAAAGGATAAATAATAGAAAAAACAAAACTTCTTCAGAGTGATATCACTTTCTGCAAATGAGAGTTGTCAACTCTTTATTCCTCATCTATCCTTAATTTATGCCATCTCATCTTTAATTTTGTCTAAATATAGTAGACTGTATTAACTCAGATTTTAACTATAAATTTCCTGTTAGTGAAAATTAAAAAATTGAAGATTTCTATACATAATTTTTTACACTTTTGGGGGGGTTATTCATCCAAAATTAGTACTATTAAAATAGTAAGCACTATTAAGTGCTAGAGAAGAAAAAAATAAGTAATACATGATTCTTCCCTCAAGAAACTCATGGTTTGATCTTTCTACATTAAAATCACAGCCTTAGTGTAGATAGAAAAACTTCTAACCCAAATGCATTGTCAATAATAAGAAGCTAAAAGTAAAACAAAGATAAACTGGGACTTAGTAGCAAGAATAGAGAGAAAGATCAGCTAATTGTTATTTTCCATTACAGGTCAGTGTCATTATACTCTCTCATTCTCTCATCTAAGTTGGGGGTACAGTGCTATTGTACCAGGCCATGACCTCCCTCCTAATACTAATGGTGACATAAACAGCAATTTGAGTAGAAGCAGTTCACTGGTCCTTACTCTTTTGACCTAATGGTGTATAAAATCTAAATCTGTAATTTGTAAGAAAAACAGAATTCTAAAAAAGCGCTTTTAATTTCCTTAAAAAAAATCTCTGTATCCCACTTTTACATAAAATTATATTTTTATATCTATCTAATTTAATTCTGCCAGTGTCACTGTGATGGAGACATTATTAATATTGAGATTCAAGCAGTTGGACAATTTACAGGAAAAAGAAAGTGATAGCAAACTTATAGCTGAATAGGAGCTGATTGTAACAGAGGTGCTGAAATTTGCTTTGAATAATGATGTGTGTTTGCTATTAGATATGTTTGTTTTTTTATTTTTATTTTTTTTTTGAGTTGGAGTCTCACTCTGTCACCCAGACTGGAGTGCATTCGGCCACCGCAGCCTTGACCTGCTGGGCTCCAGCGATCCTTCCGCCTCAGCCTTTCCGAGTAGCCGGAATTACAGGCGCGCGCTACCACGCCCAGCTGATTTTTTTGATTTATTGTAGAGATGAGGTCTCACCAAGTTGCCCAGGCGGGTCTCCAACCCGCGGGCTCAGGCAATCCACTCACCTCAGCCTCCCAAAGCGCGGGATTACAGGCTGAGCCACCGAGCCCGGCTTTAGACATGTTTATTTATTAGAAATTATAAAAACCTGTTTATTAGAAATATTTATTTATTAGAAATATTTTACTCTTGGTCTATTTCTTCAGGAAAGAAATTTCAGTAATATCAGGAGTCATCATAAAATATGTTATCTTAATCTACAGTCATAAATACCTGTAAACAATTATAGAATGAGTGTTCAAGTTGGTCAAGAATGAGTGAAAGAAATGGAGAAAGGATGGAAAAGAATGAAGTAGTTATAGAATAATTGTCATTAATCTATTTAAGAGAAATTATGGACCATTGGCTGGGTACTGTGGCTCATGGTTATAATCCCAGAACTTTGGGAGGCTGAGGTGAGAGGATTGCTTGAGCCCACGGGTTTGAGACCAGCCTGGGCAATTTGGCAAGATCTCATCTTTACAATAAAATAAAAAAATAATAAAAAAAAGAAATTATGGACCATCTGCTTCAGCATTACTGGAGGAATGTTGCAGAGATTCTTATTCTATGTAAGAAAACTGAAATGTATAAACTATCATGGCTATATTCATCTGCTATGCTCTGAATTCATATGCTAGAAACTTGATCCCTAGCATAACAGTGTTAGGAGGTGGGTCCTTTGGGAGGTGTTTAGGTCATGAGTGCCCTGTTTTCAAAAGGTTTGTGAAAGTGCGTTTGCTCTTCTTGTCCTTCCACCTTCTTTAATGTGAGGATGCACAAAAAATCCTTCATCAGAGATCAGTGCTTTGATCTTGGACTTCCCAGTCTCTAGAACTTTGAGAGAATAAGATTTTGTTCTTTATAAATTACTTTGTGGTATTTTGTTATAACTACACAAAATGGACTAAGACAGCATGCTATAGAATCTACTGTAGCACCTAAATTAAGAGCTAACTTTTCCTTGCAGGTGAAAGGGATTATAGCAGAAAAAAATCACCACACCTACTTTACAATAACACCATACCACCTTCAAATAAGGTATCGCCAATTCTTCTCTCCTGTTTCTTATTACACTGTTGTCATTTATTTCACTTATATATAAAATACATTCACCCAGTACATTGTTGCTGTTATTATTTCCAATTGTTATCTGTTAGATCAATTAAGGCTTAGAAAAGTAAAAGACTTCATTTTACCTCCATTCAGTTTTTTAGTGAGCTTGTATCCCTAGGGTATAACCTTCAAAAGTACTTGTCATTGCTTCTTCTTCTATTTAGGTGAGGCAGGAAGGTCAAAGAAGAGTGGAGTTATGCATTTTTCTTTTTTTCAAGTCAGCTAAGCTGTGGCAAAATCTGAGCAGGTTAGGTTCTGTTTAAATGGTTTCTCTTGAGGGCAGGCCTTTGTTAAAGAGAACACAGTACTTTGGACTTATTTCAAAATGATTACTTATCCTTTTCCCCTACCAGAAATATGAGGAATTTTTTTTTCCCCGATCTTTGCCTTAAGAAGCAGGTGGTTCTGGGCCCCCTGAAACTTTCATTTCTCAAACTAGTTTCATGTTCTGTCTTTAGCAATTAATCAGTTACCACTGAATTGTTTTTAACAAGCTTCATAATGAATTTCAACAAGCTATATTCTGCCTCTCCAGTTTTCAGGGCAGTGACTTTTCCTATGAACTCAGTTCTCTGATGGATTTATAAAGAGTTACTGTTTTTTGTTTTGTTCAGCTTTTAACTTGTGAGGATAGAGTGATGACTTCCAAAATCTTTTCATGTCAGATCAGAAGTTTCCAAAATTTTAATTTTTGAATTTATTTATCTATCTGTCTTCCTACGTATTCTTAGCTGAGATATGTTACAAATAACTTTTTACTAGTTTGTCATTCACTTGTTTATTTTGCTTATGTGTTTTAATTAGGATTTTATGTAATTAAATTTATAGACTTTGTATCTTATTGCATCTAAATTTTGAATCATATTTGGAAATTCTTTAGCCACATTCATATTAAAAATAAATTCATCAATGTTCTATACTGGAAATGTGAATGGTTTTATTTTTATCTTCAAAGAGGTGATCCATTTGGGGTTTATTCTGGTTTGTGATTTGAGATATGGAAATAATTTTTAACTTTTTCAAAATGACTATTTGGTTGTTTTGATACAAAAAATAGTCCCTCTTTAACTGAGTGAATTGAGAAGCTACCTATTCCTATACTAAGTTTCCAGATGTGCTTGGATCTATTTCTGGACTTTGTGTTCTGTTCCATTAGTCTGCCTGCCTAGTCATAAGTGAGTACCATCTGTTTTAATTACCCAGGATTTGGAGTATATTTTCATTTCTGGTAGGGCTAGTCCTGCCTTATTTCTTTGTTTAGTGTTCACTTTACTGTTATTTCTTGTTTATTTTTGCATATAAACTTTAAAATTAAATTTTCTATTTCCAGGAAATAACTATTTTATTGGCAAAAAAATTAAATTTTTGTTAACATTTTAATAATGTTGAATCAATTTTTAAAGAACATAAATGTCTTTCTGTTTGTTCAAATCAATTTTTTGTCTTTCAAGAATCTTTTAGGGTTTTTAAAAATAGTTTTGTTTAGGTCTTTTTCATAGCCTTGTGGATGCACAAATGGAATACAATAAAATATACACATTTGAAATATACAGTTGAACAATTTTGATATGTATAAACCTGTATACTAGGACCAAACTCAAAATATAAAACATTTCCACTACTCCCCCAAAATGTCTTCATACCTTTTATAATTTAGCCATCCTTACACCCTAGTCTCTAAGAACCATCAATCTACTTTCTGTCCCTACAGATGACTTTGGATTTTCTAGAATTTACATGAATAAAATTATATAGTATGTGCTTTTTGTTTAGTCTGTCTTTTTTCATATAATATTGAGATTTACATGTATCACTAGTTTGTTCCCTTTTGTTATTGGGTAGCATTCCATTGTTTAGATACAGCAATTGCTTATTGCTAACAATTGTTTATCCACTTACCTGTGGATCAACATTTGAATTGTTTTCAGTTACTGGCTATTACAAATAAAAGTGCTATAAACATAAATATACAAGATGTTTTGTGTGGACAGGTTTTCATTTTTTTTTCTTGAGTCAATAATATCTAGGAGTGGACTGGTTTGGCCTTATGCTTGATGTGTGTTTAATTTTTTTGTGAATTACTAAACTGTTTTTTAAATTGGTTTTACTATTTTACATTCTCAGTAGCAGTATTTGAGAGTTCAGCTTTCTTCACATTCTTGCCAACTCTTAGAATGGTCAGTTTTGTTAGTTTCAATCATTCTAATGGGTGTGTAGTAGAAACTCATTATGGTTTCAATATACATTTCCATAATAACTAGTGATGATCATCCTTTTATACGCTTATTTGCTTTTGGTATATCTTCATTTATGAAGTATCCATTTAAACCTTTTGCTCATTGGTGTGGGGAGAAGTTTGCTTATTTTACTATTATTCAGTTGTATAAGTTCTTTACGTATTCTGGATAAAGGTCTTTCATCTTTTATATGTATTTGGAATATATTTCCCATTTATGGCTTGCCTTTACTTCTCCCTTAATTATGATTTTCAAAGAACAGAGGCTTTTAACTTTGGAGATGTTCAAGTTATTTTTACGGCTTTTTTGTGTGTGCTCTATTTGAGTCTTTTTCCTACTCCAAAATTGCAAAAAAGTCTTCTGTGTTTTCTTCTAAAAGTTTTATAACTTTGACTCGTATGTATAGATTTATAATCCATCTTTATTTATTTTTGCATATGGTAGAAAGTAGAAATCAATTTTTTTTTCTCCAAACAGATAATTTGCTGATTCAGAACTAGTATATGAAAGGGCTTTTCTTTTCCTGTTGAATTACCTTAGCACCTTTTTTTTTGAATTCGAGTCTCACTTTGTCACCCAGGCTGGAGTGCAGTGGCACACTCACAGCCACTGCAGCCTCGACCTGTGAGCTCAGGCGATCCTTCCACCCCAGTCTTCCAAGTAGCTGGAGCCACAGGCACACACCACCAGGCATGGCTAATTTTTTGATTTATTATAGAGACGAGGTTTTGCCAAGTTGCCCAGGCTCGTCTTGAACCTCTGGATTCAGGCAATCTTCTCGCCTCTGCCTCCCAAAGTGCTGGGATTATAGGCATGAGTCACCACGCCCAACTCCTTAGTATCTTTTTAATAAATCAAATGATTATATTTATGTGGACCTATTTCTGTATTTTTCTCTTCCATTGATCTAAATGTCTATGTTTCTACAAATACCAAACTGTTTTTATAGTAGATCTTGAAACTGGATAGGGTAAGTACAACAACTTTGTTCTTTTCTTTATAGTTTTGATTATTCCATGTTCATTACATTTACAGATAAATTTTAAAAACAGCCTGTCGAGTTCTTAAAAAAAAAAAGCCAACCAGAAATTTGACTGGGATTGCATATAAATCAATTTAGAAATAATTGTCAATTAAATAATACCAAGTCTTCTGATTCATGAATATGGTGCATCTATCCATTTATTTAGGCCTTCTTTAATATCAGCAATGTTTTATAGTTTTCAGTGTAAAGGATGTGATTTACTAGGTCTATTTTTGCACATTCTAATTTTTTGGTGTTATTTTAATAGAATCACTTAAGTTTCATTCTTCAATTGTTTGTTCCTAATATACAGGCAAACATTTAGCTTTGTATATTAACACTTAATTTTGTGTGTATATATACATATTAACACTTAATTTGGTGTTTGTACATATATATATACACATATCATATGCCATGCTAAAATAATTTATTAGTTTTAGTAGATTTTGTTTTAGGTTTTTTGAAGTTGTTTACATAAACGATCATGCCACCTATGGATAGAGACTGTTTAACCTTGAGATTTTTATGCTTTTTATTATTGTTTTTTTGGGCAACCCTCTTTTGGGACTCCTCCCACTGCTGGGAGCTTTCCTATCTCCTAATAAATTCCTACCTATTCACTAAAATAATAATCATAATCATAATAATTCACAAATGAGACTGGATTGTATGTTTTCTTTTTATGTTTTATGTGAGTTAGACAACAATGTTATACTTGCTTCATTGAAGTAATTTATAATTTCTCTTCTTTTTCTATGCTCAGGAGCAAAGATGTCAAATTCCTGTGAATATGTTATGACCTAGATCTTGTACTACTTTGGGGGCAATTTTTGTTATCTCACTGATTTTTCCTGTGAACAATTGTTTTAGGTCTTTTATCTCTACTGAGGTGAATTTTAATATATTGTATTTCCCTAAGAACCGATCTAATTATTAAATTTTTACAATGTACAAAATAACCTGTAATAACTTAAAATCTACTTTGTTTCAAGGTTATTTTCTCCACATTATTTCTTATTTTATTTTTATTTTTTCTGAGTTGAGGTCTTACTTTGTTGCCCAGGATTAAGTACAGCAGCATGATCATGGCTCACCACAGCTTCGGCATCCTAGGCTCAGGCAATCCTTCTGCCTCAGCCTCCCGAGTAGCTGAGACTACAGGAATGTGCCACCATGCCCAGCTAATTTTTAAATTTTTTTGCAGAGATGAGGTCTCAATATGTTGCCCAGGTTGGCCTCAAACTCCTGGCTCAAGTGATCCTCCTGCCTGAGCATCCCAAAGTTTTGCAATTAAACTTTGAAGCACCACGCTCAACTATTTTTTATTTTACATAACTGTGCTTTCTCTCTCTTTTTTCCCCTGAGCTAGATTAGTAGCTATTTGTCTAGCTTGTTGTTTTTCCCTATGAGCCACATTTTGATTGGTATTAGTTTTACCATATTTTTGATTTCTATTTCTATATTTTAAAATATTTCTTTCCTCTACGTCCTCACCCCCCACTTTTCTGAGTTGCAAAGTTAATTCATTTATATTCTATTTGTATTTGTATTTATTGAAGTATCATAAGTGTATAGAGCTATGCA
>CAUYQG010162067.1:0-11653 GCA_963574415.1 Tarsius wallacei | reverse complement strand
ACCCGCGGGCTCAGGCAATCCACTCACCTCAGCCTCCCAAAGGCGCGGGATTACAGGCTGAGCCACCGAGCCCGGCTGAACAATTGTTTTAATCTCTTTGGGCTTATCTTATTTTTCTCACTTAAAAAATGAATAACTTAATTCAATAAAAACAACAACAACAAAAAACAATTGCTCAGGGCTATTTTGATGGATCAAAATATGGCTGGATCAAAAGACAAAAGTTACTGATACTGAATCTGGTGTGCTTTTAACTATTCAGTGCATATTATGAGAGATCAATAAGGTACTTGGGTTTTGATTAACATGAAGTACGTATGTATTTTTATCTGTTAAACTATTTTACAAATTATTGTAAGGCCAGGCTTGATGGCTCAGCCTGTAGTCCCAGCACTTTGGGAGGCCGAGGCGAGTGGATTGCCTGAGCCCGGGTTCGAGACCCGCCCTGGCAACTTGGCAAGACCTCGTCTCTACAATAAATCAAAAATTAGCTGGGCGTGATAGCTCATGCCTGTAGTTCCGGCTACTTGGAAGGCTGAGGCGGAAGGATCGCTGGAGCCCAGCAGGTCGAGGCTGCAGTGGCCGGGAACAGCGTGCCACTGCACTCCAGTCTGGGCAATAGAGTGAGACTCCAACTCAAAAAAACAAAGAACAGAAAACAAATTATTATTGTAACTGTTACTACTAATATTAAAAGTAGCTGTTTTATTATGTACGATGTTCCAGTCTCTCTGCTGAGCACTGCTTCTTTAATCTTAAAAATGACCCATTGTAGGCTGCATGTTGGCATGCATCTGTAATCCCAGCAGGTCAAGGCAAGAAGTATTGTTTGAACCTAGGAGTTTGAGGTTGTAGTGCACCATGATCCTGCTTGTGAATAGTCACTGCACTCCAGTATGGACAACATAGCAAGACCCTGTCTCCTAAAAAACAACAACAAACAACTCATTGAGACAGATACCATGTTCATGTTCAGTAATTAATTGAGTTGTCCCATAAATCCTATAGGCTTTCTTCATCCTTTTTTTCTTTCTTTCTTTTCTTTTCTTTTCTTTTTTTTTTTTTTTTTTTTTGTCTTCCTGTAAACAACTTGTGTTCAAGTTCGGAAATTCTTTCTGCTACATCTAATCTACTGCTGAAGTTCTCAGTTGTATTATTTCATTCATTGAATTCTTCGGCTGTAGAATTTCTGTTGGCTGTTTTTGATGATCTCTATCTCTTTGTTGAACTTCTCATTCAGATTATGAATTGTTTTTCTGATTTTGTTGAATTATCTATCTGTATTCCACCAAGTTTCCTTAAGTTATTCTTTTGAATTCTTTTTCTGGCATTTTGTATATTTCCTTATGGATAATTATTGTGTTTCTTTGGAGGTGTTATGTTTCCTTGCTTTTTCATGTTTGATTTGTTCCTATGTTGATTTCTATGCATCTGGTAGAAAAATTCCCTCTTCCCATTTTATGGAGTAGGTTTTGTAGGGAAATGTTTATTTGTATGAATGGGTCTTGGGGTGTCAGTTAGGTGGGATATGTTGGCTTTGGTTCTAATTGGATGTGGTGGCATGGTCTCCATGCAGTTTCTTCAACTGTAGTCCATGCTAATGATGTTTGTGAATATCATTAGCATGGACTAATGCAGTGCCCTAGGCTGGGAGAGTTTTTGGTGGTGGTGGTGTGGCTTTTCTGGGAGTTGCCAGGATGTTCCTCAGATCAGGGGCACATGCATGCACATGGTAGGTTGGCCAACTTGGAGCTGAGGTTGGGGCTATGGGGCCATTACTCTGATCAGGAGTACTTTAAGTCAATATTTGTTAGATGTTGGTATTCAAGTACTTTTGATTATCTCAGCATGTATGTAAAAGGAAGTAAAATATTGTTTTTTATGAAAGCCAAGGGAACAAATATAGTTTTGGATGACAGATAATAATGACTTCATTATCCATTTTCTCTGGAAAGTATCTGGAAATATTAAAATTCCTCTAATATAAACCAAACTAATCTTTAAAGCTAAATTAGCTCCAAGAAAGTTGCATGGAACACACTAACAACTCATGAAAACTGTTGAGATAAATTCACAGGTTAATGTTAAAAAAAAAAAGAACTTTGAAAATTAGTAGTGACATTGAGATGGAAATAACAAAGCAAGCCAATCGATGGCAATATTTTCTTCACTGTTCAATAGATTTTCTGGCTTCCTTCTTTCTTTTCTTCTTTGTATTTCCTCGTTCTCATTTTTAAAACAACCATTAGCATCTTTAATGAATAATATGTTTCCTCAGATTGACTTGTTACATTGTCTTAGTTAAGCCACTTTCATGTAATTCTTATTTTCCTAAGAACTAAAGTATAATTTCACTTCTCACTAAGTATCTAAATTTTTGCCAAAAAGCGGATAAATTGGATCCAGAGTGCATGCTGGGTTGGATGGAAGACAAGAGTCATAATTCTGAGTTTGGACTCAACATAGATTTTTAAATTGTTTTTTAATATAGCCAGTCAGATGCTATATTAAAATGAGAACACTTTTATTTAAAATTGTAAAAATGTTAGCAATGCAATCAGTTGAAAGAATTTTTCTAGCTTCAAGAGGATAAGCCAGATTGGAACAGTTAAGCACATGTTAGCATAAAGGTATAACTCAGAGCAATTGCGAAATATGATGGACATGCTTTACAGCAGTTTTTATGAGTAATGTATGACAGTATTTTTCTGAATGTTAAAAATACTATTATAGTTTTAGTGATAATTGTAAATCAGAGTGAATTCTTATTTTATTTTGATAGAATTATTTCAGTTATTTAAAATATATGACCATTACATAGGAAGCACAAAGTAAATATCAGTGTAAACCTAGAAAGGAAAACAAGAACTGAAAGCATCAGGTAGAGTGCACTGTGATTTATCAGTCACCTCCCAAATATGCAGCTTTTCATAAACTGTTTAAAGCAAGGACGGTATTAAACAGCTGTAACAGTACTGAGTAGCGATGAAAACAGTGACTAAATGAAATCAGAGTTGGCGTAAAATCAGTGTCTGTAGAGAGAAATATGTAGATTTCTATGGTTCCATCGCTAACTCTATAGATCATCTCTCACTGGCCCATTATTCCTGTAAAAAAAAAATCTCCAGAGCTGAATTTTACTTTGAGCTGCTTCCCCATTCAGATGTAGTCCTGAAAGTCTAATACAAATGCTGCTGCTTAGGGGCTATGCTGCCACCACTGTTACTATCTCATCTGCAGTCTGTCATTCGCACTAATGGTAGGGGAGGCCAAGAACAAGGCAGCAAAGTACTGAACTCTCCAACAGACAAGCCCAACAGACAAGCCGGTGGTTGCCAAAGTGGTATCGTTTGTGGGACTTTGAAAATTTCTTTGTGTCCAGAGATATTTCCCTCAGTCTGGCTCATGTGACTGAGATTCCAACATTAATGATAAATTCATTTGGCTAAAAGTGTTTCAGTTTCCAGAAATCTTTAAAAAAAATTCTTTGTCCTCAAAATGAGCTGTTATCTGTCATTTAGCATCATTTTGAGAATTAGCCTATTATACTGTTTTCCTCTATAAGAAGTAGTTGAGAGGGATTGCAACTAGGGTTGATGGGACCCAAACAAGCCAATTACTACTTAAAAGAGGTTAGCAAGTCAAGATCATGAGAAGTTTGGTATGAAGGTTGGCATGAATCTGCTGTGTGCATGAGGGGGGAAGTATGTTCTAGGAGGGTAGGTGGGCAGAACAGAGAGGTTTGTGTTGTATTTATCCTGTAACTCAAGTCTCCCCATGTTCTCCAACTATCTGAAATCACTCTTCTATTTAACATTTTTAAAAAAAAATCATTATACTCTTTATTCTTAGAACTTTGGGAAATTTATTGCCTTACTCCAAGAAGTGCCTACATTCCTGTGGTTGTGGATTTTCGTCTCACTCTGAATTCTTGCTTCGGGATTCTTTTTTGATCAGTTGTAACCATCTTATCTTATTGTTTCTCAGTTTTGCTATCGTTTTTCTGGTTATTTTTGTTAAAACATGGCTACAGGCCTTTACTGTATTGCTGACATGAGTCCTATAATATTTACAAACTTTATTAGAGATTTATAATGACCTAATCTGCAAATTAAGCTATTACGTTGCCAAGAAAGAAAATTTAATGTTGGCTTTTAGGCAATAATGCAGTAGCAGTGACTGAAAGGGAATATGTGAGTGATCTAGGGGATACATTATAGTTTGCTTAAGAGCAGGTGATGTATTTTACTCAACATAGTATTGCGGTCCAGTGTCTAGCGCATAACAAGCATGTATTAGTGAATGAATTAGCATTGCTTCTTCCAGATCCAATTGACTGTGCCCCCTTGTTTTACTGCAAGTCTCCCACCTGGTTTGCTTCTTAAAGCAGTACCTCCTCTCTGCTGTGCAATTTTCTCTCAGTTCTCTAGACAGCTGGCTAGAAACAGTTAACCTGTTACTAATCACTGAGTGATGTTACCTTTCCAGTGATTATGCACAATGATTAACTCACCTTTGCCTCAGCTTCTTGAGACTTGACAGAAGCAAAAGATTCAGGGAAGTTGCCTCAAATGAAACAGAAGTTTTCTTTCTCAGATAAATACTTTCACTAACCCTAGCATGCTGCAGTTGTTTTAATCACATATATTTGTCCTACAAGTCACTCAGCAAACCAATATTATGTAAATAATATGTAATTCCTGCCTTCAGTTAGCTTACTATCTTAAAAAAGGGAAATAACTTCAAGCTGAGCATCCCAAATCCAAAAATCTGAAATCTGAAATGCTCCAATGGGCATTTCTTTTGAGTGGCATGTCAATGCTCAAGAAACTCGGTTTTAAAGCATTTGGATTTCAGATTTTCAGATATGGGATGGTCAAGTGGTATAATACAAATATTCCAAAATCTGAAAAAAATTCAAAATCCAAAACATTTCTGGTCCCAAAGCATTTCAGGTCCCAAGCATAACCTGTACAGAAGTAAATCATGAAAGTATATTATACTGTGGCAAGTCTGGTAATGATGAAGATATGAAAAGGTTATTACAGGGCATAGTAGAGGATTACAGAGACTTTCTGGGGATAGAGTATGGGTGGGTGCAGGAAGCAGGGAAAGAGGTGATATCTAAGATGATTTGGGGGATAAAAGAAGTTATCCTGATGATATTGTACTTAGTGGACAAGTATGCTGTCTGAACATAGGTGATACTTAACAAAAGCTTGGAGATATGAAACAGTTCCCTGTTCCTGAATCACGAAATGTGAGTCAGGAGGTATCAAAAGATAAGGCTTGAGGAGTGTTCAAGGACTAAATTATGAAGGAATTTATATGTCATGTTGAAGCATTTATCATGTATTAGAGAGCTACCGCAGGGTTTTAAGAAGGGGAGTGCCAGAGGCAAATCCTCTAGTCTCCAGAATTTCTTTGGCATTTTTATGAGTTCCAGCTTCTACCTTTCTGAAACCTAAAAGTTTGTGAAAGAGGCCTGTGAAAGAAAGGCAGGGTGATTATACAGAAGCTGTCATGTGCAATGGAGAATACTTTCTCATATGTAGGAAAAGTCCTTGTCTCCACGAATATAAGTCTTTCCCATTTGGTGGGGGCAGAGAAAACTCTTAAATGGAGCAAACCATTGATATGTAAAATTGATAGCGTGAAACATAAAAACATTGAGAATCTCTCTCAATGTGTGTATACAGGCAGTCCTCACTTTGTATGGTTCCAATGTAACATATTTCAGTACCACTGTTTAATTAAATAGCACCTGTCTCCCAACAACATAGTTCAAATTTCATCTGCCACAATGTGTTAACCGTGATTAATTACTTAGAGTACAAACTTTGCTAGTGGCCATTGAGTTCACAAATCGCTACATAAATACCAAGTGCACCGTGACCAGTGATCAGTAGGATTATTTCATTCAGTCTGTTTGTGCTTGATCACTGCACATCTGTCATTCAATCGTGCACAGATAGCAAAGTGATAACATAGATATTGAAATGAGAATCAGACACAAGCAGAGTTGTCAAAGAAATAACTAACAATGGGACACTGCTGACATTCAAGAGACTCTACACGTGCAGCCAGAGAAACTTAGTGAAGGCAACTTTTTGACATAAATGAGGAGAATGGTTGTGATAAACAGGACAAAGACGTTCCAGAAGTGATCTTTTTTTAAAAAGGAAAAAGAAAAGAAAACTTCTTGTAAGAAGAACTCCTGGAGGTAGTTCATGACATTGAGAGTGTAAAGTATAAAATGTTGAACATTGATCCAAACTTAGGAAGAAATATGACAATTTGCTAAGGCATTTAAAATATGCTTGCTTACTATGGCAATTTAGGCAACAAGAAAGTAAGCACTTTCAAACTGCTTTTGGTAAACTTTTCAAAGAAGTGACACTTTAATTCTCAATGTTTTAAATTATACTAAATTAGTCTTAGTATAATTTTTTAATTATACTTAAACATTTTATTTATATGTCCAAATTTTAATTAGAGAAGCTTGAGGTTTGTTTCTCTTTCTTGTATCTGCTAGTATTTCTGATTTTGATTCAATTGTATCTATTCTTCTTGTCTTGCGTGCTCACCAATTGATAACATATTTGTTAGGGCTCAAATTCTTATTAAATTAAGTATTAAAATTGAAGTCTCTATATAATAGTTAGAGTCTAAGCTCCACTTATTGGAATTTTTGGTAAGGCAATTTTATACCACAACAAAAATTGAGACAGTTCCATAATTTACTGTAATGTGTTTTTAATCAGTTTTGGAACAGTTTGTAAATTTTCCTTTTGGCATTTCTTTAGGAATGTGTTCACCTCAGTTTTTTTTAGAATGTTCACCAGAGGAAAAAAGTCTTATGTTGTTAGTTACTGGACTTCTTTTGTTATTCTTCCCATACGAATATAGAAAACAATGACTTAAAAGCTGGATGTGGTAGCATGTGCCTGTAGTCCCAACTACTCAGAAGGCTGAGGTGGGAGGATTGCTTGAGCCCAGTAATTTGAGTCCAGCCTGGGCAACACAGTAATACTGCATCTTTTAAAACAAAACAAAACTTGCAAATAGGGAGATATTAAAATTTATTCTATAAAAGAAAGAAAAGAATTGAATGAATAAGAGCTTAATCAATTTATAATAGTCCATATTTAATATTAAAGTTCTGTAATTGTGCCTTGAAATATCTAGGCTTGTGGAATAATCTTTTGATGAGGCTCCTTGTTTTTAATTCATAAATTTATATTCTGTGCCAGAATGGAATGAAATCGCAAAAACTAGCAATTGTGAAACATGTGTATATTAAATATTTTAGAGAAGTGTAAAAAGAGACAATTGGCTGGCATATTTTATCTTGAAAAACAATTTGTTAAAGACATTTCTGCATGGAGGCAAACAGGAGGTATGTGTAAACATTTACACATTTCAAAATAAAAAGAATAGTATTGGGAATTTACTCCATTTAGCGCCATTTTTTTCTGAGATTACGATGAACCTTGCCACCGGAAGAAAGAGCAATTTTTCCATTGAAAATATTGTGTGCTAGAGAATAGAGTAAATTGAAAAAAATTGTGGCACTTTTATGGAAAAATTGAAACGATACTATATTGAAAAAAATGCACTGTAGAAATACCTTAGTAACAGAGTATTAGCAAAAAGCACAGGAAAAGAATTTTCAAAAGATTATAATTTAAACTAATTTATTTTTATTTTTTTAAAATTTATTATAGAGATATAGGGTACAAGTGAGGATTAACTACATAAGTAGGCTGCATGCAAGTGAAGTTTGCGCTTCCGATTGACCCACACTCCCCCTGGTAGTGGACCAGGTACCCTTTGCATTGCTACGCGTTCCCTATGCTCCTTCTTCCCTCCCTCTCCTGGCAGTACCCAGTGACTGCTGATTCCTCTCTTGTGCTCATGTGTCTAATTTTCAGGGCCCACTTCTGAGTGGGAATGTGCGGGATTCAGTTCTTTGTTGATCTGATAGATCACTTAGTGTGATGGTCTCCAACTCCATCCAATTTGCTACAAAGTCCATGATTTTCTTCTTCTTTTTGGCTGCATTTTTTTGTATATGTATATATTTTTTGTATATGTATGCTTTATTTTGTATATGTGCCACATTTTCTCTATCCAATCCATTTTGATGGGCAGCAGAGTTGGTTCCATGTTTTTGCTATTGTGAATAATGCGGCAGTACATATGCATGTGCAGATGTCTTTTTGGTAGAATGATTTATGTTCTTCCTGGTATGTTCCCAGGAGAGGGATTGCTGGAACATATGGAAGGTCAATTTTTAATTCTTCTAGGAATTGCCATACCACTTTCCATAAAGGTTGAACTAGCTTGCTCTCCCACCAACAGAGTAGAAGCATTCTTTTTTTCTATGCAGCCATGCCAGCATCTGTTGTTTTTGGCTTATTAGTGATAGCCATCCTCATTGGAGGTAGGTGGTATCTTATTACAGTTTTGATTTGCATTTCTCTGATGATTAGTAAAGCTGAGCATTTTTTCATGTGCCTGTTGGCTGCTTGTGTGTACCTCTTTGAGAAGTGTCTGTTCATGTCTTTTGTCTACTTTTTAACGGGTTTTTTTTTTTGTTCTTTCACTTCATTTGAGTTCCTTTTATATTCTGGATGTTAGGCCTTTGTCAGATGCTTAATTTGCAAATATTTTCTCTCATTCTGTGGTTTGCTTCTTTATTCGACTAATGGTTTATTTTGCTGTGCAAAAGCGGTTCGGTTTGATGAGGTCCCACTTGTTTATCTTAGCTTTTATGGCATTTGCTTTTGGGGACTTGATTAGGAATTCTTTGTCTACTCTGATGTTCATAAGAGTGTTTCCTACATTTTCTACTAGGATTCTTATAGTTAGAGGCTTTATGTTTAGGCCTTTGATCCATTTTATGTTGATTTTCTCTGGTTATGTGGATGTCAAGGTATTACTTTTTTGTGGCTATTGTGAATGAGATCGTGCTTTTTTTTTGGTTCTCTGCCTGCTTGTTACTGGTATATAGAAATACAACTGTCTTTTGCACAATAATTTCGTACCCCCAAATGTTACCAAAGTTGTTTTCTCAGTGCAAGGATGCTTTGGATGAACTCCCTTGCTTTTTCAAGGTATAGCATTATGTCATCCACAAAAAGAGATAGCTTAACTTCCTCTTTTCCTATTTGGATACTCCTAACTTTCTTCTCTTGCCTGATTGCTCTGGCTAGGACTTCCAACTCTATGTTGAACAGGAGGGTTGAGAATGGGCATCGTTGTCTTGTTCCTGATCTTAGGGAGAATTCTTCCAGTTTCTGCCCATTGAGCAAAATGTTGACTGTGTGTTTATCATAGAAAGCTCTTATGGTTTTGTGGAATGTTCCTTCTATGCCTAAGTGCTGAATGGTTTTTATCAAGAAGGGATGCTGGATTTTGTCAAATGCTTTTTCTGTATCTAACGATATAATCATGTGGTTCTTGGTTTTACATCTGTTAATGTACTGAATTATGTTTATGGTCTTTTGAACACTGAACCAGCCCTGCATCCAGTAATGAAGTCCGTCAGGTCATGGTGGATGATCCTTGAGATGTGTTGTTGGATCTGATTTTCTAGAATTTTGTTTAGAATTTTTGCATTTATGTTCATAAGGAGATTGGCCTGTAATTCTTTTTCCTTGATTGGTCTTTATCAACTTTGGGTATCAGCTTTATAAAATGATTTGGGGAGAATTCCATCATTCTTGATTGCTTGGAATACTTTCAGTAAGATTGATACCAGCTCCTTCTTGTATGTCTTATAGAATTCAACTGGGAAGTCATCTGGTCTGGGGCTTTTTTGATGGGGAGACTTCTTATGACTGAGTCAATTTCTAAGATTGTTATTGGTCTGTTTTGAGTTTCAGCTTTCTCATATTTCAATTGTAGGAGGTTGTGTAATGTTGGAAAGTGCTCCATTTCCTTTAGGTTTTTGAATTTCTTTGCATACAGGTGTTCATAGTAATCTCTGACAATCTTTTGAATTTCTTCAGGTCCAGGGTCTGTCAATCTTATTTATCCTTTCAAAGAGCCAGCTCTTTAAAATTCAATCTGGCCAGGGTCTGTCAATCTTATTTATCCTTTCAAAGAGTCAGCTTTTTGTCTTGTTGATTATTTTTATGACATTTTTGTCTTCTATGTCTTGCAATTGTGATTTTTATCTTGGTGATCTAGATTCTTCTGCTAAAGTTAGGATTTTGGTGATCTTGCTTTTCCAGCTCCCTTAAGTGTGATGTTAGGCTGTTTACTTGTGATCTTTCTGTTTTCTTGATGTGTGCGTGCAATCCTTTAAATTTTCCTTTTAACACTGATTTCATGGTATCCAAGAGATTCTTATGTATCTTTGTTTTGTTTGTTTCAGGAATCTTTTCATTTCTATCTTGATTTCCATGTTGACCTAGAAGTCATTCAGCAGCATGTTGTTTAGTGTCCATATCTTTGTGTGTTTTCGGAAGATTTTGTTTGTGGCGATATTTATTTTTATTCCACCATAATCTGCGAAAATGCATGGTAGTATTTCAATCTTTTGAAATGTGTCCATGCTTGATTGTGTCTGAAAATGTGCTTGATCTTGGAGTATGTTCCATGTGCTGATGAGTAGTAGAATGTATAATCTGTAGTTGTTGGGTGAAGTGTTCTATAAATGTCTATTAAGTCCATTTGATTGAGTGTTGAGTTGAGGTTCCGGATCTTCTCATTGCTTTTTTGCCCAATGATCTATCTAAAGCTTTTAGTGGGGTATTTAGGTCTCCAACTATGATTGTGTGAGAGTCAATGTCTTCTCTTAGTTTGCTTAGTAGTTGATTTATAAAACCTTGTGTTGTTGTATTACATGCTTATATGTTTAGGATGGATATTTCTTGCTGATGGACTGAGCCTTTTATCATTATGAAATGTCTTTCTGTGTCCTTTTTGACTTTTGATGGCTTGAAGACTGCTTTGTCTGATATCAGAATAGTTACTCCTGCTGCCTTCTGTTTTCCATTTGCCTGAAAGACCATTTTCCAGCCCCCAACTTTGAGCCTGTGGGTGTCCTTTGCAGTGACATGAGTTTCCTGGAGGCAGTGGACTGTTGGTATGCTTCTTTATCGAGTTTGCCACTCCATGTATCTTCAGTGGCACATTTTGTCCATTCATGTTCAAGTGGATTAGCAAAACGTGAGAGTTTTTATGGGAAGCTTGGGGGTTGCTTTGCTTTCTTTTAACTATTGTATTTATGTGTGTATGTGTTTTCCTTTTTTGGAGTGCTTTGTATGCTCTGTTAACTCTGTGTTTGCCTATACTTTTGTGATAGGCATGACCATTCTTTTTTTTTCTTTTCTTTTCTGTGTTCAACACCTTCTTAAGCATCTCCTGATGCTTAAGGGCTGGTCTGGAGGTGACATATTCTCTTACAGATTGGATGTCTGTGAAGGATTTTAATTTTTTTGTCACCGATGAAGCTTATTTTGGTGGGGTAGGAAATTCTTGGTTAGAATTGCTTATCTTTTTTTTTTTTTTTTTGAGTTGGAGTCTCACTCTGTCGCCCAGACTGGAGTGCAGTGGCCGCTTCCGGCCACCGCAGCCTCGACCTGCTGGGCTCCGGTGATCCTTCCGCCTCAGCCTTCCAAGTAGCTGGAACTACAGGCAC